>OY757911.1:117220424-117235424 GCA_963585895.1 Sepioteuthis lessoniana
AATATGATTCCATGGTAGAATACGCAGTTTAGTAATATAGCGTCAGGTTGTAGAAAATCAAGTAAATAATCTAATAAGTGAATAATAAAGCCGTGAATAAACAAAATGTTCTGGTTTGCTGGTTGGTTGGTTGGTTGGTTTTATGACTTGTCAAACCGTTGTTGGATTATCTCATGCCAATTCAGTCTTTTTCTTTCTTTTTTTCTTTTTTTGTTTTCAGACAATTATGTTTTCAAATAGTTTATGACGATTATTTTTAACCATTCTTAATTGGAGGGTAAGTAAAAAAGTAATGTTTTTTTCTTTAAAAAAGGAATAATTGCCGACACAGGAATATGTATCATCCATCGAAATGAAGCTTGTTCTCTGTGGATCACATCCTTATTTTCAAACATGGTCACCGTTTCTCTCCATAGTCGTGTTTCATCTTCAAATGAAAGCATCTATCCCTGCCTCATAAAATTCTATTGACTGTTCTTTAAGCCACTTCACCGTCGCAGTTTTCACTTCATCTTTACTAGATATTGTTCATTATCTTTTCGGTCCCATGAAAGAGAGTTTCAGAGGCAAACATTACGCCAGTGACGAGGAAGTGAAAACTGCAGTGAAGTTGTGGTTTAAAGAACAGTAAACAGAATTTTACGAGGCAGGGATACATGCTCTAATTCGAAGGGGGAACATTGCTATTGTAAGAAATGGTGACACTCTTTAAAAATTGGGAGGTGATCCTCGGTGGACGAACTTTATTTTGGTGAATGACACATATCATATTTACCCAACCCCTCCGCTCGAGCAGGATATGACATATAGCTGGAGGGAGAATAATTGGATTCATGCCTTTCCCAAGGGTATTAGTGCTATGTGAAATATAATCAGTCCAGGATTTGAACTCGTGACGCTGTGTGCAATTCCTGCGACGATAACCATTACACCACGTGGTGAATGTCATATTCATGTTTCGGTAATCATTTCTATACTAAAGAAAAATACATTTCTTTTTTACTCACCCCCACAAAAATACAGGATTTCAAGTGTTATAGCCAAATGTTTATAGTTTATATATAATTATATGTTGTCAGAAATTCCGATCTAACGCTAATATTTTTTTATACATACATTGTCAAATTCAATAATTTTAATTTATATACAATTATATGTTGTCAGAAATTCCGATCTAACGCTAATATATTTTTGCACATACATTGTTAAATTCAATAATAATAATTTATATACAATTATATATTGTCAGAAATTCCTATCTAATGCTATTTTTCTTTTTTTTTTTTTTACACGTACGAGGATCATTAAATAAGTTTCCTGGCTTTTTTTAAGGGCACTTTTATTGATAGTAAACACATGCAACTCTAGACCCCTTTGAAGCAATCTACTCCTGCTGCAATGCACTTCTATCGTTCCAACAATTTCTGGAAGGCTCTATGGAAGTCCTCTTATGTGAGCGTGTCAATGACCTTCGTCACAGCCTCATTCATCTCCCCAATTGTCTCATAATGACAGCCTCTGAGCTTAGGGAATAACTAAAAGTCACAGGGACCAAGGTATGGACTATAGGGACGGTTAGGAACTGTCTTGATGTCCATCTTGTTCAAATAGTCTGTGACTGTGACAAGGATGGAGTTGTGGTGCATTGTCCAGGTAGAAATGCCACTGAGCCGATTTGAAGAGTGCTAGCCTCTTCCGACGGAATCTCTTCCTGAACTCCCTTAGAACCTCAAGATAGTAACCCTAACCCTAACCCTTTGGCCAATCAACACTGGTGTATTGACTTCCTTACTTCTCCCACACCTCTCATCATCACTCACAGACTCACTGCCTTCCTTGAATCTCATATGCCACTCAAAAACTGATCCTCGATTCAAGCAAGATGGTTGAAAAGCTGTCTGAAGCATTTCATACGTTTCTGTGGCATTTTTTCCAAGTTTAAAAAACAATTCTATTGCATATCGTTCTTCTAACGTGTAGTCACGTCCAGATTGCATTTTTGAAATTCACCAGCCGTGACAATCAGGCTTTAGTAGGGTGTATTCCAATTGCTGCTGGAGCGGTTCATTTGAATCTGAAATCATAAAAATTGGTCTGTCATCATAATATGTATAGCAATAACATAGTGAATTTTCAAGAGTCTACGACAATTTTAAATGTCTGAACAAAAAAGTCTGGAAACTCATACATCCAGCTATATATTAAATAACACTATTCTTCTATAATGATGGCTTTGGTATTAAATAACGCATGAAGGTTGATATGCGATTAAACAAAGAAACAAAACAAAACCAAACCAAGCCCAATTAGCTGGGTCTGTAGAATACACCGACTGCATCTCTAAAGAAGGATAAGACATCCGCAACGACTATTCTGATATAAACACTAAACTATTTGATGGCAAGGTTCCAGTCCTAGTGGCACACTATTGCTCCAAGGTTCACTTTGGCCTGAAGTGGTAGCACTGGATACGGTCCTATTTATGAGTCAAATAAAACTATTTGACATTTAAACTGTGTGTAAACCACTGACTTACATTAAATTGAATTGTTATTAATAGAACTGTTTATGGAGGTGCCCGTGGTGTAATGGTTATCGTCTTAGGAAATGGACACGGCGACTCGAGTTCAAATCCTGGACGAGAATGATTGCATTTCACATAGCACTAATGCCCTTGAGAAAGGTATGAATCCAATTATTCTCCCTCCAGCGAAAGGTAAATAGTAGGACACACTGGGTTCTTCAGCCTTGGTGAGGCAAGTAGTCTAGGAGAAGGAAAACTCTGAATTCAAACCAGTTAAACTCCGCTTAAAAATTGACCTTGTGTCATATCCTGCCCGAGCGGAGGGGTTGGTAAGTAGGATTAATAGAACTGTTTGTCCATTTAAGTGTAAGTAAACAAATGACTGTCTAAATCAATTCTTTGTGATATATAGCATTACTTGGAACAATTCGACTGTGTGCAAATGAATGGATAGGTTTGGTTAGGTTTCTTTGTTTCATGGCATATCAACCTTTGTAGGTTATTTAATGCCAAATCTATTCTCCTAGAAGAACAGTAGTGGTACTATCTAACCCATAGCTGGGAGGATAAGGGGGTTCATACCTTTCCCAAGAGTATTTGTCCGAAAGTGAATGTAATAGAACGACTGGAGTACGAACTCGCGTACTACTATTCCGCAGTCCATCGCTTTAACCATTACACCACGAGGACCCCCAAATAATTGAATAGTGGGAAATAGAATAATTAGTGTTAAATACTAAGACTTGTGACTAACTCACTCTGTGCAAAAAATCAGTAATAGTGAATAGAATTATTATGTTAGCTTGCCCCGTCGGCTAGGGCCGTAGAATACTCCAACTATTTCTCTGTTTAAAATAAAACCGTTTTGACATTTAAACTGCGTACTTATGCTAAACTAAATTATCTGAAAAAAAAACAAACTGTTTTTACTTTTAACTCTGTGTATTACCTAGCCGGAAAATATACCGACTGCGCCTCTGCAGAGGGGTAAGACCCACCCAACGAGTGTCCTGATATGACTCTAAACAATCTGATGGTCAGGTTCCAGTGATGCTAGAACTTTAGGGAATGTGGATCACCCCTCCATTGCCATCGCTTCCTTGTCCACTCGGGCCCAGAATGGTCGCACCTGATAGAGCCCAATCTATGGGCTAAATAGAACAAATTTGCGTACTTATTCTAAACTAAATTACTTGAAATAGAACTGTTTTGATATTTAAACTGCGTACTTATGTTATACTGAATTGTTTGATATAGAACTGTTTTTGGCATTGAAACCGTACTTACGCTAAACTGAATTGTTTGAATTAAAAAATTTTTTGATGATTAAACTGTGTACACTGGCTAAAATGAATTATTTGGAATTAGACTGATGATTCGTTTAAAATGGATTTGGAATTAAACAACCTACGAAGGTTGATATGCCATAAAATACAAACAATCAACCAACAACATATTAATGTTAGCAATAACTGAAACCATTTGGAGGTGGAGGTGCCCGTGGTGTAATGGATATCGTCGTAGGAAATGGACACGGGTTCAAATCCTAGACGGGACTGATTGCATTTCACATAGCACTAATGCCCTTGGGAAAGGTATGAATCCAATTATTCTCCCTCCAGCTATGGGTAAATAGTAAGGCAGACTAGGTTCTTCAGCCTTGGTGAGGCAACTAGTCTAGTAGAAGGAAAACTCTGAATTCAAACCTGTTAAACTCTGCTTAAAAATTGACCTTGTCTTATATCCTGCCCGAGCGGAGGGGTTGGGTAAATACGAATAACTGAAACCATTTAAATGTGTAGAAATAATAGCAACAGTGTTCAAACAAATCATTTTTAACTCCATTCAAAAACGAAATTTCATGCAAACGATCCACGAAGATTACGTGCAGAAATATGACTGATGTGGAATAGTTTGGGTTTTTTTTTTTTGTGTGGCAATACTTGAAACCATTTAACAAATAGCCAATAAATGCGCTCAGGCTCGTTTATAAAAGATTTTTACAGCATATGTTTACAAATGATATATATTTAAAACATATATATGAAGAGGATTTGGCATTAGATGACCTACAATGGTTGATATGCCATAAAACCCTACCAACCAAGCCAAACCCACGAAAAAAAAGCCATCTATTTCATCAATACATGAGATTTGAACTGGTACTTCAACTCCATGTCATAGTTAACCTGAGAGTAATTATAACGAAAAGGTGGTTCCACACTACCATGAACACTAGAACTTGAGCATCGATACCAGAAGCAATTTAGCATTATATGTAATACATATTCTGTCAATTATGAATGTTGCAATATAATACATCCAGTTCCCCCCCACTTTTTTTTTACAATGGGTGCAAGTATTTATGTTTTTGTGCAAGCATTTATGTTTTTGTGCACAAGCTTGCGAATGAATCCTTTGAATCAGTTTCATTTTCACTTCCATTGCGATGGGGTGGGGTTACCTCGGGAGAACAGCTTTTAAATCCAACTGTTTCCCATCTCGCCTTACAATAAATCTGGCAGCGTCATTATTTGAAATGATAAGCTGTATTATCAATTTCTCAAGACATTGGTAAACGTGTTCGTTTTATATGCGTGAGTCCATATTAAATGCAAAAATGAGAAGAAGAAGAAGAAGAAGTAGAAGAAGAAGAAGCCTATGTGAAGCCCGGAAGCCATCAACAACGCAAAAGCCGCAGGGCAGTCGAAAAAAAAAACAGTTTTTATTAGATTTATCTCAAAACAACGCTTCTTAATCAAAACAGAAAGTCTAACGAAAAATATTGCAACAAATAATGTCATTTGATTTTCAGCACACACACACACACACACACACACACACACATATATATATATATATATATATATATATATATATATATATATATATATATGTTATTTTAAAGTTTATATTTATTATTTGTAAAGTTTATAAGTTTTCTGAAACAAGCGTGCGCTTTGAGAGAACTTTTTAGCAGTCAGATAGCGAGGATATATATATATATATATATATATATATATATATATATATATATATATATATATATATATACAGTAGGACTTAGAAGTATTTTAACAAACAAACAATTTATTTCTATTCATGTAATATTGATGGTTGGAAAGAGGAATATTATATAAGAGTTAAATCTATATTAATCAGATATACATTTAACAATGTTTTATAGTTGTGAAGGTTCAAGAAAAAAATTAAGTTTTTTTTTATATTAAATTTGATAACAATGCTGAATAACAAAAATGAAACTTTTTTCCCTACATTTGAAAATCTTCATCTCGGTGATTATAAAAGCCAACTTAATTCATTGTTTAGAAATGTTGTAATTCAAAACTATTGACTTAGTTTGGAGCCACCTGTTTAGAAATTCTAATGACCCCTACTGTTTAAAGGAGGAATATTATGTAAGAATCCGATTTTATTGTCAACAAAACTAGGCGTAAATTCAGCCATGTTTAATGGCGCTGAATACTAAATTTCCGGGTGGGGTGAATTTTTTGATAAGATTAGATTCGTCAATGAGGAAAAACGTTAAGAAACTTGATCAAGAAAACTGAAAAAGCGAACCCTCCAGTTGAGAAAATTTTCCCGACAAATAAGTTTGAACTCACCAGTCCAGAATTTTGAAAAAAACTTTTACAGTCTTATACAAGGTGGGGTCCACGTAGTGTAGTGGTTGACTGCTACATCGTAGCAAGCGAGTTCGAACTCAAGTCGCGCTTTTACGTTTATTTTCGGGCTCATATCTTTGGTGAATATATGAACTCCCTTATCCCCCTGCTATTTGTTAAATAATACCATTACTGTTTTACAAGGGACGATTTGGTGTTAAATAACACTTGGTGCCTGGTATGTCATTAAACCTCAATTCCAAACAACAAAAAACAGATTTTATTCAAATCGATTTTGTCGGCCTTTGGTGTAAGATCTATGAACATTTCCTTTCGGAAAAAGCAAGATCTTTGCTTTTGAATGAAACTATCTAATCCTGGAAAAAATGGTAAGGGAATACACTTTTATGGGCAATGTTATATAACCGGACATGCAGTTAAGACCTTATATATGCATTGGTACATATATTTTATATATGTGCATGTAGGTATGTGTGTGTACATGTGTGTATGCGTGAGCATGTATGTACTCAAAGAGGCATGGCAAGAGAAGTATCATATCGGTTTAGACTTACATTCGTGAATACACTACAGTCTGAATATATCAACAGCCACTCAGCCAAAGTTTAATATTATTTTTCTCACTTTTTTTATATTTATATATTGTTATCCTCAATCTGACATTATGTCATAACGAATTTTCCAGGTGCCACTAGAGATAATATAAAGTGTATCTTTTTGATCAACACCAGACTCTCCATTCTCGTCTGAACTCTCCCTCCCTGTTTTTTTGTTTTATTTTTGTGAATAAAAATGCCGTTAAATTAGAATCCCATCTTGTTTTGTTGAATATTTGTACATTTTTAAATATCATCTTTCGCTTGCCTTTATCTTAGATTTCAACAAATACCGAGATAGAATTTTAATTTAATTTTTCTTTTTATGAATTCGTAACAGATGTCTCAATAGCAATAATTAGACCAATTAAAATGATGTTGGAGTTCGTGAGGCACTTTTGGTGGATACATTACGTGAGATGAGATGTCTTTGTTATTTTGGCTATCGGCTTTCACATCAAGTGTTGACAGCAGGTGATGATTTAGATGACAAGTTTAATGGTAATGTCGTTTTTTTCTTTCTTTCTTACTCACTTTTTGCATTCGTTTATTTTCTCTTCTCGTGCACATGGCACGTCCAAATTGACGATAATTTTGCCAAAAAACTTATCAAAAACTCTTCACTAAATCAGACAATTGGATTTGCAGGCGTCTCAGGACGAAACAGTTATATTACTAAGTGCGTTGATACTAATAAGATTCAAATTCTGGGGCCCGGGTTCAATTTCGATGAAAGATAAAGATTTGTGAATCGAAAACATCTCTTCCCAAATAAGGAATTTTTCATGAAATCTTGTCAATCATTAACTTTAGCTTAGATATTCTACAAACCAAAGTCGTTAATATTTCTAATGTATTTCTTATACGTGCGTATATTCAAGTCTTAAAATTAAATTTGCTTTCTTAGATATATACGAATAGATATACTGGACAAAAATCCAACAATTATAAATATATATATATATATATATATATATATATATATATATATATATATATATATATATATATCCTTCACTTGCTTTCTTTGTCTCTCTGTCTCTCCGTCTCTCTCTCTTAACATACATATATATGTGTGTGTCTATGTGCGGGTATGTTTCTGTGTGTGTGTGTGTGCTTGTTTGTGCATATATGTAGGGACATGTCTATGTGTTTGGGCGTATGTGAGTGAGAGTATATATATATATATATATATATATATATATATATATATATATATATATATATATATATCGGCTAGTATACACATACATACTACCCCTGGCAAAAAGTTTAGACTCACGACTCAGAGAAAAGTTGGGTTTTTTTTTTTTTGTTATCTTTAATCCCTGAAAAATAAACTGATCAGTAATCTGTGGTGAAACCAATTTTATTTAATAACCAAAATATCTGACTCATTGGAATATAAATCAATTGAAATGATTCATTTTAATTCTAAATCGAGATTTTACTTCAACATAGAGAAAAAACTTATGGGATCACTAAATTATGAAGAAAAAAAAATGAAACCACAAAAAAAAAGGTGGGGAAAAATCAGTCCTGTTTTGTTTCCCCTTTTCTGGCTTTTATGATACCCTCAATATTTTGAATCATTGAATTGACGAACGAAAAAGCAATATTTTCATTAATCTGCTTCCAATTTTCTGGAATACCACTTACCAACTCAGCCAAATAGGTAAGGTCAATTGTTATGAACCAGTATTTTTTCTCTTCTTTTTTTAAATTTTCATCGTAAATATTCGATCAGATTAGTTGGTTGGTTGGTTGGTGGTTGGTTACAACATATCAACTCTTTTCGGGTCATCTAACGCCGAATTAAATTTCAAGCAATTCAATTTAGTATAAATATAGTTTTTTGTTTAAAAACAGTTAAATATCAAAACAGTTCAGTTAAATGTTAAAAAGATTCTATTTCAAACAATCCAGTTTAGCATAAGTATAATTTATTTTTATTTGACTCATAGATTGGACCCTATCAAGTGCTTTACACTCCCGGCCAGAGTGGACCAGGGAGTGATAGCAATGAAGGGCTACTTTGCATTACTTAAAGCTCCAGCATTATTGGAACCTTGTCATCAGATTGTTTAGTGTCATATCCAGGTAACTCGTTAGGGGTTCGTGGTTTAATGGTTAAAGCGATGGACTGCGGTATCGTAATAAGCGAGTTCGTACTCCAGTCGCGCTATTATGATCCCTTTTCGGGTAAATACCCATTGGAAAGGTATAAACCCCTTTATCCTTCCAGCTATGGGTTAAATAGTATCACTACTGTTCTTATAGGAGAATGACTTTGGCATTAAGTAACCTACAAAAGTTGATGTGCCATTAAACAAAGAAACCAAACCATAATTTTCTTTTTAAAGAGTTTTGTCTCAGAAATTCACTTCTGTTTCCACTGATTTATTTTTTATCTGTTTGGTTGTATTTTTTTTTTTCTATTTCCAACGAATATTGCTTGGAAGAGTTTGTCCAAAGGGTTTGATATCTTCTGTGGTCTACCAGTACACTTTTTTTTATGATCCTCTTCTTCTTTTAAACTTACATCAAATTGTTGATACTACTGCGTAGGTTGGTTGGTTGTTTGGTTGTTTTGTTTTACGGCATATCAATCCTTTCGGGGCACTTAACGCCGAATTGAATTTCAAACCATTCAGTTTTGTTTTGGTTTACAAACAGTTAAACGTCAAAACAGTTTAGTTAAATGTCATAACAGTTCAGTTAAATGTCATAACAGTTCTATTTTAAACAATTCAATTTAGCATAAGTACACAGTTTTGTTGTATTTGAAAGATAGATAGGATCCTATCGGTGCTACCACACTGGGCCAGAGTGGACCTGGGAGCGATGGAAATGAATGAGTACTCCGCATCCCCACAAAGCATTACTGAAGCGTCACCATCACATTGTTTAGTGACATATCCAGGTAACTCTTACCCTCTGCTGAGAAGCAGTCGGTGTATTCTATAGCCCCTGCAGAGTGGGCAAACTACTGAGTAAAAACCCATAGTTTTTGTCACATTTCATGTTGACTTTCCTTCTGGAAGGTTTTTATAGTTTTTCTCATTATAAAAATAGATGATTTTTCCTATTTCGCCATCTTGCATGACCAGTGAGCAGAAGCTGTTGAATAAATCGACTGCATCTCTTCAGAAGGGTAAAACTCCCCCATCAAGTGTCCTAGATATGAAATTAAACAATCTGACCATGAGGCTACTGTAATGTGGAAGCTTTGGGGGATACGGAGTACCCCTTCATTGCCATCGCTCCCAACTAGTAGTAGTTAGGGTCCTATCAATAGGTTAAATAGAAGTTTGACATTTTCACGGTACTTATGCTAAACTGAATTGTTTGAAATCGAACTATTAGATGACTTAATTGTGTGTAAAGAAATGATTTATGTTAATTGAATTGCTAATGATACATAGCAATACTTGAAAAAAAAAATTAACTGTGTGCATACAAATAATTGATAATAAATAGAACAATTCGTATTAGAAATAAGTGAAACCATTTAACTGTGTGCAATAAAAGCTGATCACAGGTTCCTATAAAAATGTTATCTACAAAATGTGTTAAGAAATCATATATTTAATATATGTATGAAAAGGATTTAGCATTAAATAACCAACAATAGTTGATATGCCATTAATCCAAACCAAACTAAAACAAAATCACCATGTTGTAGAACAGTTGAAAGTAGAAGAGAACCTTCCTTGTACTGATTGACAAATTGTAGTCAAGTGATGAAAAGAAATTGGTTGTTAGTTTTACAGGAAGAGATAACTCTAAACAACAAATATGACAAATCTCCCTCAGGTGGTGAGGAAATTGCCTTGATCATATTTACCAACCCCTCCGCTCGGGCAGGATATGACACAAGGTCAATTTTTTAAGCGGAGTTTAAGAAGTTTGAATTCAGAGTTTTCCTTCTCCTAGACTAGCTGCCTCACCAAGGCTGAAGAACCTAGTCTGTCCTACTATTTACCCATAGCTGGAGGGAGAATAATTGGATCTATACCTTTCCCAAGGGTATTAGTGCTATGTGAAATGCAATCAGTCTCGTCCAGGATTTGAACTTGCGTCGCCGTGTCCATTTCCTGCAACGATAACCATGACACCATAACTCTTTTTAGGTTATTTAAAGAACAGTAGTGATACTATTTAACCCATAGCTGGGAGGATAAGGGGGTACATACTTTTCCCAAGGGTATTTGCCCGAAAATGAACGTAATAGCGCGACTAGAGTACGAACTCGCGTACTACGATTCCGCAGTACATCGCTTTAACCATTACACCACAAGGACACCCCTGCTTAGTCGAGGTAACTTGGATTATCACAAGCTTAGTTTGGTTTGCTAGCGTTTTATGGTATATCAACCCTTGTAGGTTATTTAATGCCAAATCCTCTTTATACCTGTATACTAGATATATAGATGATTTGAAAACAAATTTTGTAGATAACATTCATCAACGAACCTGAGCTCTTTATTGCAACCAGTTGAATGCTTTCAATTATTGCTATATAACAGTCACAATTTAGCATCTGGCATTTGCTTGTACACAGTTTGTTCTATTTGAGCCATAGATAGGACCCTATCAGGTACTATTACTCCAGATCAAAGTAGACCTGGACGCAATGGCAATGAAGGAGTACTCCACATTCCCCAAATCTCCAAGGTTGGAGCCTGACCATCAGAGGGTTTCATGCCATATCTCGGACACTCGTTGAAGGAGTCTTACCTCTGTGCAGAGATGCAATCGATGTATTTTACAGCTGCAGATAATTAAGCAATTAGTATGAGTGTGTTTGTTTAAATCCGTCACGATAATGAAACGTGGGGATATTTAAGCGGCCATATCCAATCAAATTCTCAGTCAAAATTCAAGACAAAGCGATAAAAGTAGATTAAGATTCGCTTGTCAAAAGAGATGTTTACCAACATCACACTATGAGGTGTAATAGTTACCGTCGTTGGAAATGGTCATAGTGTCCTGAGTTCAAATCATGAACAAGACTGTGTGGCATTAATACTCTTACCATTCTCCCTTCAGGTAGGAGTAAATAGTTAGGTAGACTGGGCTCTTTAACCTTGTCAACCGGTCCGGATAGATATCTCTAAATTCAAATCTGTTATACTCCGTAAAGATATTGACCTTTTGTCTAATCTTGTTCGTGCGTAGGGGTTGGGTAAATGTATATAATGCGTTTTTTTATCATTAAGGGTTTTTGGACTATTGTCTTCATCTTTTTGTTAAATCCACAAACTTTCGGCCGATATGCCCACCGGCCTTCTTCAGGTGTTGCTAAAACTCGAAAACCTACACGGAACTTTATTGAATCCACGGGAGTCGCCTGTTCTGATTCCGTTAGCCATAACCGGGTACAAGTGTTAATATTCCTGTATTGTTACTCGCCTGTAGTCAGGATTGAACCTGCAACCTTTAGATGAGTGTCATCTTTGGGAACCAACGCCTATAACCGTTACGCTGTGTCCTGCCGGGCAATTCAGAGTGAATTTTTAGTCAATTACTTGACTAGGGTTACTACGATGTTGTATGATTTTTTACTTGTGCTCATATTCAGATCTTTTTTTCGTTACAATCAAAGCTATCATTTTCAGAAAAGGCATGACTGAATATACACGCTGTTGATGAAATAAATCCGTAGAACTTATTTCAACATACCGAGGTGTCGTTGAAATACTTATAATTTCTGACATAAGTTTTCATTCCTTTGAGAAAAAAGAAGAAGAAAAAATCCTTTACAATGATGTTCAATGAAAACTGGAAAAAAATTCGCTCAAAAAGGTACGTTAGAATTTTTTTTTTTTTAATTGTCGATGTTCGCATATTTGCACTGGATCCCAAGAAAGGTAAAGAAAGACTTAACACGCACGCACGCACGCGCAAGCGCCTGCGCACCTGCACACGCGCTCGCGCACAAGCAACGAAAGGCAACAAAAGGATATATAAGTGGCCGAATCGAAAGCATTATCCACTTTCAAGGTTCGTTTGCATCTTTCAACTCCATTACACTTGACTTGATTATTTGCTTTCTTTTGATGTCTTGACCTTTTCTGAACTCTTATTCATTCAAGCTTCATTGCTTCCATTAATTTCTTCTTCTTCTTCTTCTTCTTCTTCTTCTTCTTCTTCTTCTTCTTCTTCTTCTTCTTCTTCTACCTCCTCTTCCTCCTCCTCCTCCTCCTCTTCTTCTTCTTCCTCTTCCTCTTCTTCTTCTTCCTCCTCTTCTTCTTCTTCTTCTTGGTCTTCTTCTTCCTCCTCCTCCACCCCATCTCCTTCTTTTTCTTCTTCTTCTTCCTCCTCCCCTTCTTCTTCTTCGTCCTCCTCCTCGTCCTTATCGTCCTCCTCCTCTTTCTTCTTCTTCTTCTTCTTCTTCTTCTTCTTCTTCTTCTTCTTCTTCTTCTTCTTCTTCTTCTTCTTCTTCAAAGTGCCCTTTCCTCTTTCTTTTCCTTTTATTAGCCTTCTTCATCTTCCTTTTCTTCTCTTCAAATTCATCACCGTTTCTGTTTTTTCTTTCCTTTCTTCCTTCTTTTTATTCACCCATCTCTTTCTTCAATTCTTTTTCTTTTTCCTCAGCAACCCACCTTCGTCCTCTTATTTATCTTATTTATTCTTTTTCTTCTCGTTTTTTTTTCTTTTCTTCATTTTTTTATATTGCCTCTTTTTTCTTCCATTTTTTTCTTATCTCTTTCTTTTCCTCTTTTCCCTCATTTCATTCTTCTGATTTCTCGCTCCAATTTTTCTTTTCTGGTATAGTTCCCGTAGTGTTGTGATGAACGAGCTGTACTAACCACATAGTAGTAAACGATTTCGAACTCCAGTCGCGCTATTATGTTCACTCTCAAACTAATACCCTTGGGAAGGGTATATACACCCTGATCCCTTTAGCTATGGATTAAATAGTACCACGAGTGTTCAACTAGGATGGCATCTGCATTAAATCACCCACGAAGGTTGATATGCCATTAAAACGAAGAAACCAAACTTTTCTTTCCGTCTTAGAGATTTTATCTTCGGCATAACCCTCCCCCTTCTACTCTTCTTCTGATTCCACACGCTTTTTATTTTACTTCTTCCTTTTCTTCCCAACTGATTCTTATCTCTACCTCTTCTCTTTTATTTCTCCTTATTTCTTTTAATTTTTAACTCTCTTTTCATGATATCTTCTTTTCCCCCTCTTTGATTTTCCTTGCCTCTAGTTGAGTTTTCTAAATCTTTTTATTTTCCTGAATCCTCTTTCTCCTTTGTTTTTCTTTTATCGTTCCTCTCTCTCTCTCTATATATATATATATATTTCTTATTCCTTTTCGTCTCTTCAGCTTCCTTTGTATTTTTTAGATTGCTATTTCTTATCTTCTTTTTTATTTTTCTTGATTCATTTTTTCTTCCTCGTCTCTTTTTTCTTCTCCTTCCCTAACTTCTTTTTTTCTTTCTGTATGTTTTTTTGTTTTCGTTCTTATTTTTCCTCTCCTGTTTTCCCTTCAGTTATTGTAAAAATCATATTTCTATTTTACTTTAGTCCTTATAAATACTGTCATAAAGTTTTCAAATAAGTTTATATATATATATATATATATAAATTTGTCATTAGGGGTGTGTATATTGCAAAAGTAATGTAATCTTTACATGTACATTACTCCTTTTTTTTAGGCTAACATTTTCAATTATACGATTAATTTGTTCATCTACAATATTGTTACGGAACCCATTATTGATGAGAGTTTGTTTTATTTTTTTTTTTAATTTCCTAATAAAATATTGTTTTGGGGGAGGAGATTAGTTTTGCACGGGATATTAAGTTATTAATATTTTTTTTATATCGGAAGGGGCATAATCTTTTAAATCAACATGTCTTAGGTTTATTGAAGGTTTTTAATGCTATAAATATTTTATTTTCAAGGTCGGATATGTAAAAATTACTGAAGATTGGGCCCAGGACAGATACCATAGACACACTGTTTGTTTGAATATAAATATTACCAAGGTAGTTGTAAAATTGAACTTCATAAGTGTATGCTAGGAGTATTTTTAGAAGTATATTAGGAATGATTTTAAGAGGAGGGAGGAATTGGTTGTCACGGATATTATCTATGATAATATCAATGGTTTCATTGGCTGGTGCATTAGTGAATAAATTTTCCACATGTCAATGATTTCCTTATTCTTGCTAAAGGTATTAATGAAATAAACAAACTACAAGAAATCTTTC
>OY757911.1:117240424-117392924 GCA_963585895.1 Sepioteuthis lessoniana
TTTATTTAAAGTAAAAATTACCTAAAATTGCCTCGAAGTTGAAAACTTCTTGACATGGAGAGCAATATTTGTAAAAAGGAGATCGGTACAAATGCGAACAGAAAAAGAAACACCAAAAGAGACAAGTATTGCTAATAATTGACACTTGCTTAATTGAGAGAGAAAGATAAACGAAGAAATCTGATCTAGTTCCTCTCGATAGTTATCCGTATCACTCTCAAAAGTGAAAAACCGACTTAGATCAAGGGGGCTCAAGGGGAGCATAGCTATAAGAAACCCTTGTTACGAAGGTTGAATAAGCAGAAAAGACTACAAAGGACGGAAAAAGCATAAAAACTGGTTATTGTAAGATTGACAAAATATATTGTCTACAAATGAGTTAAAGTTTGAATTTTTCAGTCGAGAGCGGAGAGCATATTTTAGTATAATATAGCTGGGTCATGACAAACAACAAGGAACACATATACATGGCGAATTCAATAAGTTTCCTGACTTTTTTTGTACAGGCATTTAAAATTCTCGCAAACTCTTGAGAATTCACTATGTTATTGCTATGCATCTTATGAGATGGCTGATCAGTTAATATGATTTCAGGTTCAAATGAACAGCTACAGCAGCAATTGGAATACACCCTACTAAAGCCTGATTTTTACAGATGGTGAATTGCAAAAATGCAATCAGACAACTTAGAAGAACGATACGCAATAAAATTGTGTTTTAAACTTGGAAAAAATGCCACAGAAACTTATGGAATGTTTCAGTCTGCTTTTCGACTATCTTGCATGAATCGAGTATCAGCTTTTGAGTGGCATAAGAGATTCAAAGAAGACATGGAGTCTGTGAATGATGATGAGAGGTGTGGGAGGAGTAAGAAAGTCAATAGACCAGAGTTGATTGGCCAAAGGGTTAGGGTTAGGGTTACTATGTTGAGGTTTTAACGGAGTTCAGGAAGAGATTCCTTGGAAAGAAGCCAGCACTCTTCAAATCGGCTCAGTGGCATTTCCACCAGGACAATGCACCAATCCACAACTCCACCCTTGTCACAGACTATTTGACCAAGATGGGCATCAAGACAATTCCTCAATCTCCCTATAGTCCTGACTTGCTCCCTGTGACTTTTGGTTATTCCCTAAGCTCAGAGGCTGTCGTTATGAGACAAATGAGGAGATGAAAGAGGCTGTGACGAATGTCATTGACACGCTCACACAAGAGGACTTCCATGGGGCCTTCCAGAAGGTGTTGGAATGGTAGAACAATTGCATTGCAGCCGGAGAAGATTACCCCGGAGGGGACTAGAATTTCATGGGTGTACTCTCTATAAATGTGCCCGTACGAAAAAGTCTGGGAACTTATTTAATGATCCTCATATATATAAATATAAACTTATTTTCTTATTCTTTGACAGTGACGCTTAAGTGGAGGAAGACAGCTAGCATAGAGAGTTCACGCGCATGAAGGAGCGGCCAGGAGTCAAAATAGCCTGCAGAAACTGACTTTAGCCAAAATTATAGACCTTAAGTGACATTTCCACTCTAGGCGGTAGCTCCCTGAAACTGGTTGACAAGTTCACCTACCTAGGAAGCAGTGTCTCATCAACCGAAAAAGACATCGACACGTGATTAACAAAGGCACGGGCAGGTATCAATAGGCTATCGGTCATATGGAAATCAGACATGACCGATAAAATGAAACGCAGTTTCTTCCCAGCAGCGGTCGTGTCGATACTGTTATATGGATGAACTACATGGACGCTGACAAAACGGATGGAGGAAAAAATTGACGGCAACTACACAAGAATGCTGTAAGCAATATTAAACGAGTTCTGGAGGCAACACCCCACAAAACAACAGCTGTACGACCACCTACCACCGATCACAAAAACTATCAATGTTTGACAAACCAGACTGCTGGAGAAGGAGGGACGAGCTCATAAGTTATGTTCTCCTATGGACCCCCTCACAGGGCCGAGCAAAGGCAGGACGAGCAGCTCGAACCTACATACAGTAGCTCCGTGAGGATACGGGATGTAGCCCTGAGCACCTGCCAGAAGAGATGAACGATAGAGAGGAGTGGTGAGAGAAGGTCAGGGATATCCGTAGCACGACAAGATGATGACATGATATATATATATATATATATATATATATATATATATATGTGTGTGTGTGTGTGTGCGTTTTTTTTCCTATGGCGTTGTTTTTCGAGAAATGAATTGGTTTGAACAACTTGAGATGGAGAAATAGCTACCTAATTCGTTAAAAAGGTAAATGTATTATAATTGGCATGAATTGATTATTAATAAATCGATATGAACAGACTGAAATCGACATATATAGATAGAAATATAGATAGAGATAAATATATATATATATATATATATATATATATATATATATATATATATATATATGCAAATGTTCACTTAAAGAATTGGCATTGTCATATATTCGAGGTGCGTTCAAAACATTATTTTCATAAGTATAGGATATATATATTAGTATAGAATATATATATATATATATATATATATATATATATATATATTCACAAAACTGAAGATAGTTCAATCTATCACGTGCTATTCAGACCTATTAATTTCTCTCTTTCACACACACACACACACACACATACATAAATATATACACACACACACACACACACACACATATATATATATATATATATATATATATATATATCGAAAGTTGTTTAAATCCCTTTCTTTCACCCACACACATATACCCGATACACACACACACACACACACATATATATATATATATATATATATATAAAGACAGTGACTGAGAGAAAAAGTGACTGAGAGATAGAATATTCTTTATGACTGATATAAAATATTTTTATTCAATGAAAATCGTTTTTATCAAGTTTTTATTCTCCAGTATGTTAGAGTTCCTTTTTCCCGCGAAATGTTTTCTTTGGCAGGAAGTGCAGAATACATAATTTTTGTTTAAGAAACTTTTCAAGTATTCTTAACAGGGACATAACAAGCGTTGATGCATATCCTGTTTTCTTTTATAAGTTTATAAGCAAGTTTCTGATCTTTCTAGATTAAAAAAAAAATAGTATTATGAAGGTGAAGCTCTAAGAAAATAGCATTATCGTGATTGGACTCAAAGTCACATTATTCCTAGTTTTTCCAGTTTAAGGAAAACGGAAGAGAAAACATAAATCTCCTAAACATATCAGATTATTTCATCAAACATACTATTTCGCATCAAATTATATTTCTTGAGCAGTGAAAACTATCAGATTTTTTGCATCTACGAGAGTCATTCAATAATAAGTTGATTTTTTTTTACTAAAATATTTTTTTTCAGAAATTCTTTTTTCTATAATGTAAAGTCTGCATTGTTTCGAATTGGTTTGTTACAAGAATTATCATATTTTTGCAAAAAATATTCATTTTGAGGTTTTTCAAAATGGTATTAAATCAAATAGTGCCCCAGGCTTGAAAAGAAACGTACTCACTTTCCAGTAAAGAAAAAGTCCCGGGTGCAGGGGTCAATAAAGAATGTTATGCTGACTGACAGTCTTCTGATTCCCTGACAAAAAGGTGCAGCTGCTTTCTATCGACAACCCCTAAGGTAAAATGCACCTTGTTTATTGAATGCCCTCTGGCATTGTCATAGATTCGAGGTGTGTTCAAAACATTATTTCAATTAGTTTTGTAGTTTTTCTATATATAATTACCTTACTTAGATGATTTGCATGCCCTCTTGAGGAGTCACATGACATTTCAAAAAAACCATTCTCGACCTCTTTTTGCCTCTGACCTTTGAACAATAGAGACGTTCTCTCTGAACCCTATCAGTTTGCTTATTATCTATAGTTTTTTTTTCTTTTAATTACAGTTTCAACTGGGGCTTCTCCCTGGAATCTGTGAGACAATAAGTTTCCTCAAGCTTCCAGAACTCTTCTTAGTATTCTAGCTGGTTATAGAAATGTTATGATCTAGATGGTTTCGATCCTCTCTCTTCTCCCAATCTCTTTTTTCAATTCCCTGGTCACCTTCGCAAGAGCACCAATTACAATTGGTATATACGTCACCTTCACTTTTCACGGCTTTTTTCAACTCTCTGGTAAGATCAATGTATTTGTTTATGTTTTCGTTTCTTGCTTATTTTAACTCTGTAGTCATATCAAATGGGTTTACAATTTCTTTTCTTATTCTTGAATTAATTCTAGGCTAGATCATCCGGATATGATAGGGTGATCTCTTTTTATTTCAAAGTTCTATCGAATTTTATGAATTTCATTTTTATGACCAGATTTTGATTTGAGCATCTACCATTTGTCAGTATGGTAAAATTTCAATCTCTTTCACAATTCCAAGTGGATCATTTTTTCTGCCTGGTTTTTCCTAGTCTTGTTATGCCAATGTGCTGAATTCATTGATTATCTGATATCTCTTACCAGATTACAGACGATTGCAATTTTTCTTCGTTTGATCAATTTTTGCTTTGACGGAAGTAGTTATTTTTATCATTAAGGGTTTTCGGACTATTGTCTTCATCTTTATTGTTATTTCCACAACCTTTCGGCCGATATGTCCCCCGGCCTTCTTCAGGTGTTGGTCGAACTCGGGAACCTTCACGGAACTTCGAACTGCGTTCTTTATTGAATCCACGGGGAGTCGCCTGTTCTGATTCCGTTAGCCATAACCGGGTACAAGTGTTAAGTATTCCTGTATTGTTACTCGCCTACAGTTTGGCTTGAACCTGCAACCTCCAGATGATTGTCTCTTTAGAAGCTTAGGGAACCAATGCCTATAACCGTTACGCTATGTGTCCTGCTGGAAGTAGTTATGATTGCATTATTTTGTACTGCAATCTGAAGAGATTCAATTTCTCTTTTAAGGTCTCTTCTTCGGCACGTCTAGCTTTTCTCGTGTGCAATTTCCTAAGTTTGTAGCTTGAAGTAATCATCTTTGTTTTTGCTTACGTATTTTTCGAGTCCTTTCATTGCAATACTTAATGCTTGTGAGACCAGTTCTTCCTTCCTTTTGTGACATCTCTTGCTAGTTGAAACTTGTGAATTGTCATCAATTTCCTTGTTCTCTTCAGCGTATTTCTGAGTTCATCCCTTATCCAGGTAAGAAGGGTCCAGATGATCTTAAAGGGGAGACTGTCCTGGTATTTATTTCTTTGATTAGATTTCTGCCACAGAGTTTGGTTTCAATAAGTTTTTTGTTCTTCTGTGGTACCCACATTCTTATTTTTTTATTTGATTCCCATTTGCTTGACGTTGTCCGCTTCTAATACTACCAGCAACATTTCCCTTTTTTCATTTTTCAAGTGTTCTGCTGTTTTTCATGATTAGACTGTTCAATTCCTTCAGTTGTTTCACGTTCCCCTCCCTTTTTGTAAAAATAAGCATGGTGCATTTTCTAATTACAAATTCCATTACAATATCTTGCCTGAAGTTTCTAATAGCTTATATTATTTATCTAAAATCATTTTGCTCCTTCGTCATCCGAGGCTGAAGATTACAATGGATTTCCTGGGTATGACACTAAATTGTATCTGATGGTGAGACTTTAGTTCTGTAGATTTCGAGAATGTGGAATTCTTCTTCCTTAACATTACTCCCAAGTATAAACTGACCCGAAATAGAAGAACATGTTTGGGTTTCACCGAGGGGCCAAATTGAACAGTTCGATCATTTAAGGATTATTATTATTTTTTTTTTTTTGAAAACATTCGAATATGTGCAAATTGTTTATGTTAGATAGAAATAAGGTAAAGTTGGCGACCTTAGTCGCGGGCAACCAGAAGGTTCCCTTTTCAATAGCTACTACACCGAGGTCTAGGGGAGGGCGCTACTCCTTTCCCAGGATTGCTCCACTTTACCCTTGATACGTACCTTATATTGCTGAGTGTTAAGCAAGGAAGTATCAAGTACCATTTTTAAAGTCTTTGGTATGACGCGACCTAGGATGGAACCTCGGTCTTCCGGCGAACACACTACCCTCGAGGTCAATGAGCCGCAAATAGCAATACTTGAAACCATTTAACTGTGTACAAAAAATTAGCTCTGGTACGTATTGAAATAAAGCTTCCTACAAACTATTCGCTGCAACCTTTTCTCATGTTTTAATAGCTGATATAAAAAATTGAAATTCTGGAGATTTCGATAAATTATTTGAAGTAAAGCTTTAAATTTGATGAAGCAGCTCATAGTAAGTTGGCGACCATAGTCGAGGGTGACCCGAATGCTCCCTTTTCGATAGCTTACTGCACCTAGGTGTAGGAGAGGGCCCTATTCCTCCCCTGGATTGCTCCACTTTACCCTTGATCATTACCTTATAATGCTGAGTGTTAAGCAAGGAGGCATCAAGTACCATTTTTTGAGTCTTTGGTATGACTCGACCTGGGATTGAACCCAGATCTCCCGAGCCATTGGCGAACACTCTAACCACTTGGCCAATGTCCGGTTAGCACACAGAATTCAGAAAATGAAAGAAAATAAATCAGCATTTGACTTTATTAACCAAACTTGTTTTCAACGTTTTAAGAATGGTGACTTGTCTCTTGAAATAAATAATTTTTAAAAAAATCAACTGTCTCGCTTTGAAATTTGTTGACACTTTCAATCGGGTTGAACAACATCCAAGAAAATAAATCTTCGTCAAATCTGAGAAAAAAATGCATAAGTAAATGAAGAAAAACGAAATGAAAATAGAAAGATTTGTATAATTTCTTTAAAACCCGATTTGCTTATCTTTCTCTTTGCATGAAAAAAAAAACAACATTTTTTTAGTGCTGTGGCTTTTCGCAATCTTCCTAAAATAAGTTTTCTTCCACTCCAAAAATGCTTCTGTTGCCGTCTTAGAAACATAATGCCTTGATGCTTTTTCGTAGAACACCAGATAATATCAGTGGCACAAAATGTACGTTTTCGTTCTAAAAAGCCAAAAGAAATAGAAAAAATAAACACGAAAACATTAAAAAAAAAAGATCAATGAATGAATTAAATTACTAAAAATGAAAGAATAGTTTTGGAAATAAGGTTCGGTCTGATTTCTTTGTTTGATGGCATATCAACCTTTGAGGATAATTTAATGCGAAAACTATCCCTGAGGAAAGATTATAATGTTTTGTAAATAAGTATTTGACTACATAATGTAAGGAGAGGTATCCTTCTACGTTATTTTCTGATAAGTCAGGGAGAGTTAAACCCTTGTTTGGAGGCGCTAAAGCCTAGTGTTTATTGTCTTAAGAAATGAACACGGTTGCTGAGTACCAATAAAGGAAGAAGGAAAAAATAACACTTATTTTATGTAAAAATGTAACTCCCGTCTTAATTATCACGAAAGTGTCAGTATGGCAGCGAGAGAGAGAGAGGAAGAACTCGGACTTGGACTGCTATCATTGACACCACGTTGGGAACACATATTCCTCTTTACACTACTTTGTGATAGATCTATATTCAGAGCCCCACAAAGTATTTTTTTTTTTGGCTTCTCGGTCGGTGGAGCGGCCTGTCCGCGCTGATCTTGGCACTGACTTCTCTCCGAATCTGACAGATCTCTGTTGAAGCTGTCTGTGAATCTCTTGTCATTATATAATATTCTCAACCCCTACCCGTTTTCCTTCCGGTTCTCAATTCACATGATTTATTTCTACAGTCCCCTTGTTTACACAGGTTGAATATCATGTTTAGAAATCCACAACTGACATGCTATCAAAGTTCAATATGTAACACGGTGACCTGAGTTGACATCTTGGATGAGGCTGTTTGTTTTAAATTTTCACGCTAATGCCCTCGGGAGAGGCAAGAATGCATCTTTTTAAAAATCTTTTTAGCTGTGGGTAAATAGTAGTGTAGACTGTTTTCTCAAGTTTTGTAAAGCAGAAAGTCTAGAAAGAAAATATTTTATTTAATGACGCTTTACTAAGGTAAAAATGATCGAGCGTTGCATGAAGGAAATTAATATCAAAATAATAGGTTGTAGTAGGTTGGCGAACATAGTCGAGGGCGACCAGAAGGCTCCCTTTTCAATAGCTTCTACACCAAGGTGTAGGGGAGGGCGCTGAATTACTCCACTTTACCCTTGATACGCACCTTATAGTTCTGAGTGTTAAGCAAGGAGGTATCAAGTACCATTTTTTAAAGTATTTGGTATAACGTGATCTGGGATTGAACCCAGGTCTCCCAGACCATAGGCGAACACTCTACCCACTGGGCCAGTGGAAAATTTTGTAACTGCAACGTCAGCAACACTAAGTCTTTTGTCTTGGCAAAATAATCTTAGTAAATATCATGAGTCAAACACTGAGCGCTACCGAGCAATTTAACGACGCAGGCAGTTACTATAGTAGAGAAGTTTGGTTTGGTTTGATGGTGTTTCAACCATTATAGGTTGTTTGATGCCAAATCCATTTTTATACACATAAACAGTTCTACTCCAAGCTATTCAGTTTAGTATAATACACAGTTTAAATGTCAAATAATCCTATTTGACCCATAGATAGGACCCTATCAGGTGCTACCACTCCGCGCGAGAGAGGATCTGAGCGATGGCAAAAAAGAGGTACACCTCATCCCCCAAAGCTCCAGCATTACTAGATCTTTTCATCAGATTGTTTAGTGTCATATCCAGGACACACGTTGGGAGAGTCTTACCCCTTTGCAGAGATGCAATCGATGTATTTTACAGCTTCAGCCGACAGGGCCATGTAGTGATGTTATTAGAAATTAGTTTCCACTGATTGTCTCACACCTGGATTCTTGTGCTCATCGAATATATGCTGCTTGATTGATTTTAACAGCATATCAAACGGTCTAGTGTAATCTTATATCTTGAGGTAAGGAAACCGCATTTATTGTGCCGTAATATTTTCATTGTCTTTTGCACCGTCCAATCGAATACAAATTAATCTTAAAATATCAATTTTTCCAAGAAATGGAATTCAAAGCAGTTAAAACCAAAGTTGACCTGGGAGTAATGATACCAATGAAGGAGTACTCTACACTCCCCAGTTCTCCAGAATTGGAATCTCGATATTTGATGCCCAGTCGACTGGAGCTGTAAAATTCACCGACTACTTCTCTACAGAGTCGTAAGACCACCCCCAATGGGTATCCTGGATATGACACTAAACAATCTAATGGTGAATGTCCAGTAATGCTGCAGCTTTGGGGAATGCAGAGCACCCCTTCATTGTCTTCGCTCCTAAGTCCACTCTGCCTTGGAGTGGTAGCACCTAATAGGGTCATATCTATGGGTCAAAATGAATAAACAAATAGATAAATAGCTGTACAGATAGATAGAGAGATAGATAGATAGATAATGGAAGAAGAGAAAAGAGTAAATATACGTTCAGAGGATAAAAGAAAAGATGAAAGACGTAGAAAATGAAAGGAAAGTTGATACAGTGTGAAGGGATGCAGAGAAAACCAGAATCACAGAGATGAAGGCAGTAAAAAAGTAAAGTAACGGAAACCGAATAGTGAACAAAAAAAAGGGTGAAGAGAGACAGAAACAAAAATAGACAAAGAGAGAGAGAGAGAGAGAGAGAGAGAGAGAGAGTTACAGGCAGACTGGCTGACAGAGAGATACAAAAAAAGAAAGTGAGAGAGATGCACACACACACACACACACACACACACACATATATATATATATATATATATATATAAAGCCAGAGAGGGAAAAACAAACAGACTTACCAACGGAAAGTAAGAAAGAAAGAAGTCAGTTTGGAGTGGAAAACAAACTGCGCGTTACAATGATAAAAAGACAATAAAAAGGTGAAAACGAAAACAGTTTAAAGTTATACATATTTTTTTAAAGTAGAAGTAATTATAATACCTCATGGACAAGGGAATAGATGTACATATTTTTTATTTTTTAAGTAGAGGAATTAATATTGTGAATTGAATTACCATGACCAGTAAATCCGCCGAACACCCACACACGATATACGGGAACACTGGACAGCTGTTTCGACCTTATCAGGTCTCATCAGCAGTGTATACCGTAATCTCCACCACTGGAGATCGAACCAGCGACCACAGTACCGAAACTCTACAACTGAGCCACCTGTTCATATCGCACGTAAGTGACATCAAATCAACTAGTCATGGTAATTGCGCAGCCAGTTTAAAGTTAATAAATTCATTCTTGTCTTTTTATCCTTTTCTTCTTGTTCTGTTTTTTTGACTCGTTCCAATGTTGAACTTGTTTTCTTTCGATCGCACTAACACTTCCGTTATTCCGCACCGAGAACATCGACGTCATCTCCTGGCCACCACGTCACACAGCTTTCTGAACAAGACATGACATTGTAGTCATCTACAACAGAACACATTTTCCTTAAATTTTACAATGTTTACTGTCAATTCAAAATTTGCACCAATTGTTTGCAAATATCAATTGTTTTTTTGTTGTTTTTATTTCAAAAGGAAAATACTTATAACAGAAAAGATATTCACCAGATATACATACATTTATCTTATATCTTCAAATGCTACAATTTCTGTATGAAAAATGCACTTGCTTTATTTTTTCTTTGAGAAAATATACTTTAATGTACGTGAGTGACGTTTAAAAGATTTGACGACTTAAACATTTTTGTGTTTGATCTATGCGGTGAATTCAATAAGTTTCCAGACTTTTTTATACAAGCATTTAAAATTGTCGCAGACTCTTGAAAATTCAGTATGTTATTGCTATACGTCTTATGAGATGACTGAGCAGATTTTATGATTTCAGGTTAAAATGAACAGCTACAGCAGCAATTGGAATACACCCTACTAGAGCCTGATTGTCACAGCTGGTGAATTTCAAAAATGCAATCTGGACGTGAGGACACTTTAAAAGAACGAAATGCGATAAAATTGTGTTTTAAACTGGGAAAAATGCCACAGAATCGTATGGAATGCTTCTGACTGCTTTTGGAGTATCTTACATGAATCGAGCATCAATTTCTGAGTGGCATAAGAGATTCAAGGAAGGCAGGGAGTCTGTTAGGGATGACAAGAGGTGTGGGAGGAGTAAGGAAGTCAATAGACCAGAGTTGATTGGCCAAAGGGTTAGGGTTAGGGTTACTATGTTGAGGTCTTAAGGGAGTTCAGCAAGAGATCCCGTCGCAAGAGGCCATCACTGTTCAAATCGGCTCAGTGGCATTTCCACCAGGACAATGCACCAGTCCATAATTCCATTCTTGTCAAAGACTATTTGACCAAGATGGGCATCAACACAGTTTTTCACCGTCTCTATAGTCCAGATCTTGCTTCTAGTGACTTTTGGTTATTCCCTAATCTCAGAGGCTGTCGTTATGAGAGAATTGAGGAGATGAAAGAGACATTGACGAAGGTCATTGACACGCTCACATAAAAGGACTTCGATGGGGCCTTCCAGAAGTTGTTGTAACGGTACAACAAGTGCTTTGCAGCCGGAGGTGATTACTTCGATGGGGATTAGAGTTTCTTGTGTGTACTATCAATAAAAGTACCCATACGAAATAAGTCTGGAAATTTAATGATCCTAGTAGTTGTTTGCCTATATCAAACAATGAAGATATCCATTTACTTTAGAGTTCAAACTTTAAGAAATACTTACGGATTTAATTAAATTTTTAATTAAAAGTGAATAAATATTTTTGTAAGTCAATTAATTTGTGGAGTTTTACCTTTAAAAGTTTTTCAATTAATTTTTATACGATAAGATAAGTTTATAGCTGCATGCCTTCCCGTTGTCTATTTTTATTGTTTGAGAGAAGAATAGCAATTCTATACTGGATGGCGGTGATGGTGGCGGTGAACTAGTTGATTCCTTGCTGAGCATCGGGCCAGATCCAACCAGCATCTACTTGCTATTGAAACCGTAGCATGTAGATTTTTATTGGCTGGAGTAACTCATTTCTTTCAAATTCAGTTTATGTATAAACACACACACACACACACACACACACACACACACACACACACACACATATATATATATAGTAGAGTAAAGTTGGTGACCGGAGTTGAGGGCGACCAGAAGGCTCCTTTTTCAATAGCTACTACACCGAGATGCAGGGGAGGGCCCTACTCCTTTCCCTGGATTGCTCCAATTTACCCTTGATACGTACCTTATATTGCTGAGTGTTAAGCAAGGCGGTATCAAGTACCATTTTTCGAGTCTTTGGTATGACACGACCAGGGATTGAACCCAGGTCTCCCGGACTATTGACGCCCGACCGAGTATAACAATAAAATAATATAACTCCTATATTATCCCAAATTTAACACAACTGACCTGATTACATATAATAACTTCTCTCCCTTGACAAGTTACCTCAATGCAACGAATGTAATGTGCTAGTTTAAATGTGCACTCGGATAGTACTTCTCTAAAAAAGAACCTACATAGGCCTAACAGCTTCAAATCTGTCGAGATGTTTAACATTTCACCAATCACATTCGTACCATCTCTCAATACCTTAAAATTCGATCCCTAAGTACAGAAAATTCTATCTGAAACCATCTCCACGTGACACACACACACACACACACACACACACACACACACACACACACACAAACTCTAAATTACTGAAGCTCTATATTTGAATCTCAACAGATCTTCGAATAACTTCGAATATAGCAGCAACATTATAAAATACGAGGTGCATACGATAAGTTTCCAGACCTTTCTCGCTAGGGGAATTTAAAATTGTTGTAGACTATTGAAAATTCAGTATGTTATTGCTATACGTCTCTTGAGATGACTGACCAATTTTCATGATTTCATGTTCAAATGAACAGCTACAGCAGCAATTGGAATACACCCTACTGATTGTCACAGCTGATGAATTTCAAAAATGCAATCTGGACGTGAGGACACTTTAAAAGAACGATATGCAATACATTTCCGTTTTAAACTTGGAAAAAATACCACAGAAACGTAAAGAATCCTTCAGACTGCTTTTGGAGCATCTTGTCTGAATCGAGCATCAGTTTTTGAGTGGCATAAGAGATTCAAGGAAGGCAGGGAGTCTGTGAGGGATGATGAGAGGTATAGGAGGAGTAAGGAAGTCATTGATTGGTCTAAGGGTTAGGGTAAGGGTTTAAGTTACTATGGTGAAGTTTTAAGAGAGTTCAGGAATAGATTCCGTCGGAAGAGGCCAGCACTCTTCAAATCGGGTCAATGACATTTCTTCAAGGAAAATGCACCAGTCGACAACTCCATCCTAGACACAGACTATTTGTCCAAGATGGGCAACATCACAGTTCCTGGGGTATCCTCGTGGTGTAATGGTTTAAGTGATGGACTGCGGAATTGTAGTACGCGAGTTCGTACTCCAGTCGCGCTCTTACGTTCACTTTCGGGCAAATACCCTTGGGAAAGGTATGAACCCCCTTATCTTCCCAGCTATGGGTTGAATAGTACCACAACTGTTCTTGTAGGAGAATGGCTTTGGCATTAGATAACCTAAAAAGAGTTGATATGCCATTAAACAAAGAAACCAATCAACACAGTTCCTCACTCTCCCTATAGTCCAGACCTTGCTCCCTGTGACTTTTGGTTATTCCCTAAGCTCAGAGGCTGTCTTTATGAGACAATTGAGGAGATGAAAGAGGCTATGACGAAGGTCATTGACACGCTCACATAAGGGGACTTCGATGGGGCCTTTCAAAAGTTGTTGGAACAGAACAACAAGTGAATTGCAGCCGGAGGAGATTACTTCGAAGGGGACTAGAGTTTCATGAGTGTACTATCAATAAAAGTACCCATTCGAAAAAAAAGTCTGGAAACTTATTTAATGATCCTCGTATCTACAGCACAGTTCTCGCTAAATCTTCTTATTCAACATCTTCATCATAATCAAGACGCATTGACAGCACGGAGTTCCGTGATTGTCTCATTATCCTCTTGATATTCGTCATTCGGAGTATATTTTTAGATGTGTCCTGAAGAATATCAAGAATTTCTCACATTTAACGCATATTTATTGTTTACATCGCTATTGGTGCATAAGTGCCAGTCTTAATATATAGTTTTAACTGTATATTTCTTATATCGTGCTGACTCAGGCGTATCTTTGTCATGGGGATTTTGTTACTGTAAGATACACCTTCAAAATAAATAAAATACAGCATGGTTAAGAGTACTACAACTTGTTAATAAAGCGCTTTTATCTTTTTGGGGTATGTGTAAGTCCATACTTTTCCCTCTCTTTTTAAGAATTTATTTGGCCTCGTCAGCTGGGGCTGTAGAATACACTGACTGCTTCTCTGCAGAGGGATAAGAACCCCCCCCCCGCCAAAGAGTGATAGGGCCCTATCTATGGGTTAAATAGAACTAACAGCATTCTTATGCTAAAATGAATTGTCTGTGTAAACTGAATAGCTTGAAATAGAAATGTTTTTGACAATTAAACCGTAATTACATTTAAACTACGTACTTATGCTTAACTGAATTATTTGAAATAGAACAGTTTTTCGACATTAAAACTGTATTTACACAAAACTGAATTGTTATAACTGCTTGAATAGTTTGAAATAGAAATGTTTTTGACAATTAAACTGTGTACTTATGCTAAACTGAATTGTTTTAAATAGAACAGATTATTTACATAAAAATGGATTTGGCGTTAAATAACCTACAAAGGTTGATATGCCATAAAACCCACCAAACCAAACTAAGCCTAAGAATTTAGTGTTTAGCCACTCCTACCTGTTTTCTGATTAAAAATCAGCTAGATATTCGACATTTCTGTTTCTGAAGTTGTATTAGCAAAATTTAATTATTTTCATTTTTCCCTATTTCAGCAATCATATCTCAATCGATGATTAGAACGTTGTGATTTTGAATATGCCGAGCAAGTGAAGATAGCTTGTTGTAGAAGGTGATGATATCCGATTTATCCCTAATATTGTTGAAGCTGTTGACAGAGACAATGGTTTTGCTGAAGTTGCTATCAAATGTAGCATATATAATTCTTATCTTGGGTTCTTCCCGATATCATTTAGTGATTTTAAACCACGAAGATTGAAAACATTCCTCCACCTCCCGTGGCCGTATTGACGGAGTTTTTTTTTTCACAATGATGCTGTGACAAATGTCAACCATTACCCTTGACATGGTATTTTTATTATAGTTCACTTCGGTAATATCTTTTATTGCACCCATATAATGTCTATCTTGGACACGACTACAGATACTATAGATTAGGTTGATGGTTTATTGTGTTTAAACTCTTAACATTGAAAGTCTCTATGCTAGCAATGTTTTGGCTTCAAAGTCAGTTGGGTTTGCGCTCTGTAGCTGATTTTTCGAACACTGGATCCACAGCTCCAATCTCAGTAGAACACGCCCCTTGTTTACCACCGCAAAGAGCGATGTGGTTTAAATGTATGGTTTGGATAAGGGCCATAGTAATCTTTCGTTGGCCGTTTTATTTTCTAATCAGTTGACGCCACCTTAATGATGAATAGCACTTGTTTCCTGACTGAACTGAGGTTCTCTCCACCCAGCATCTAGTGAAGCGTGTCCTAGACCCAATTTTAGATTCCCTAGTTGCATCGCATGGTTTCAATTGTTACATGATTGACTGGCCTGCAAAAATTCTCACCTCCATCAGAAACTGTCATCGAGGTAGGATATTTGACTGAGTATGACATCTCGAAAAAAGTACCCATACATTTTCTTAATTTTTTACTGAGTTCAACTATCCTATTTTAGCGTAACCAGGTACATGCTTCTATAGTGTGTCTAATATATATGGGACCTATATGACAGCAAATAACTTGCCCAGTTGGCTGGGACTGCAGAATACACCGACTGCTTCTCTGCAGAGGAGTAAGAACACCCCAGCGAGTGTCCTAAATATGACTCTAAACAATTGATGGTGAGGTTCCAGTAATACTGGAGCTTTGGGGAATGTGGAATAACTCTTTATTGCCATCGCTCCTAGGTCCACTCGGGCCCGGAGTGTTAGCACCTGATAAGGGCCCTATCTATGGGTTAAATAGAAGTAAACGGTGGTTGGCGTTTACTGTTTTTATACATATAAACTGCGTATTTATGCTGAACTGAATTGTTTAAAATAGAACTCATTTGACATCAAAACTGCGTACTTATGCTAAACTGAATTATCTGAAATTGAACTGTTTTTAACATTGAAACTGTACTTACACTAAACTGAATTATTATATATAACTGCTTGAATAGTTTGAAATAGAAATTTTTTTGACAGTTAAACTGTGTACTCATGCTAAACTGAATTGTTTTAAATAGAACTGATTATTTACATAAAAATGGATTTGGCGTTAAATAACCTACAAAGGTTGATATGCCATAAAACCCAAACCAAACCAAACAGCGAATAACTCTTCTAATTATGATTTTGTGTTCTTTTTTGCTTCAGATTTGAAAATAGTATACTATAACAACTATTAATCCTCGATCACAATTCCTTGGACAAGAAAGGAAAAATATTTTGAATCACTACTTATTTGGAGACAAAATAATTCAAAACGGTCTCGAAATAGATGCAACTAATTAATATAATAAGGATTTATTAATGAGACAAGAAATTCAAAAAAGATTGCATGTCCTGGAAGCTTATATACAAACAATTAAAAACATTAATTCGATGTTTCTTGGTGAAAGGGTGCATTTTTTGCAGGGTGTGTTCCAAATGACCGGGATTATACCTGTCTCAGTAATAAATAATTATCATATCAATAGGTTGCATCTATCTTGAGACACGCAATATCATCATTCTGAGATAAAATTCTTCTGGATAAATTGATTCGTAGTTTTCGGGTGCCATGGAAATTTTTTTATATTGGTTATTTTCTCTGCATACTTTCAGGTTTTATTGTTTTTATTCTCTTTCTTCGAAACGGTTCTCATAAAATAGAATATTTATCTTGCTGACATGTTGATTATCGATAAAAATTAGTCGTTATACTCACACAAAATAAACAAGTGTATTTTATTATTAGTCAAATGTCTAATTGAGTCAGAAGAGAATTATTTTCATTGGTAAATTCTCTATGCACCTACTCTTCCTCTCACTCTATATATAAACGTATATGACTCGTCATTGTGTTTATCATTTTATTATTTGCTCCCCTAAATATGTCTCCAGTAGAAGTTGAAAGTACCTGGGAAACATACGGCACCTTTCTAAATTCATTCTATCTAAAACGAACTACTCATTTGATGATTTGAACAGATCAAAGATAAGATAAACAGACAGAGTTCCTTTACAATTTAATTAGACATGTTTAAAAAAGAAAATGTCACACACACACACACACACACACACACACACACACACACACACACATATATATATGCGTGTGTGTGTGTTTATGTATATATGATAATAAATAAATATATATATATATTTCATATATATATATATATATATATATATATATATATTTAATCTATGGAAAATATTCTACAACCCTGAGTTTCTTGAAGTGTTTTGCAAAACAACAATCATCAGGCAGTTAAGATGATTGAATGAATTGAAAATCGAAAATATCATGGATTAAATGTATGTATACCTAATATATATTTATTTATTATTATTACATAATAGCTCTATCCTAGATATTGAGCACTATCTATATATTATATTGCACTTCGTTCGACACATACCCACAAAGCGATTTAGTGACAACCAGCAATCTTATAATATGATATATATATATATATATATATATATATATATATATATACATATATAAAGAGAATTTTAAATTGTTCTTTGGCAACTCATGAATACACCGAGTTCTCCTTGCAACATCAATAAGCGTTAATATGGATGCTTCCATTCAGAATGAAATGAAACCTTTTAATTCGGTTTTGATTTGGTTAGGTTTCTTTGTTTTATGGCATATCAACCTTTGTAGGTTATTTAATGCCAAAGTCATTCTCCTAGAAGAACAGTAGTTGTACTATTTAACCCATAGCTGGGAGGATAAGGGGGTTCATACCTTTCCCGATGGTATTTGCCCGAATGTGAATGTAATAGCGCGACTGGAGTACGAACTTGCGTTCTACGATTCCGCAGTCCATCGCTTTAACCATTACACCACGAGGACACTCCCTTTAATTCGGATTTCATAGTTAAATTCTTAATATTGAGAATGAGTAAATAGTAATATTCAGCACAACACATGAACCTAAACAATTATTTTATTATAGATTGTGCTTGAAATAGCTGGATTTTTAAGTGTAATGTTCTCATAAATTTTGTTGGGTAAAATTTGGACGAAAGACAAAAACCATTGTGGAACGTTGTATACATAAAGTTTGCCAACCCCCCATAAAAAAAAACTGTTAAGTAGACACGAGAAGGTCGTGTATACTGTTCTTTTGTAATTCATTTTTTAAAATGTCAACACACCAATCAATTGTTTGTTTATGAAACAGAAAATGTGTTAATGTCGTCTGCTTACTAGCAATTTCAGTCATTTTTTTCTTAACGTTTCTAATGGGTCTGTTTATGCAAATTGAATTTCATATTCATAAGATCTTTCAAAACCAATTTATTATTTTCGATTTTTCTTGAAAATTTCATTTTAAAAGTTTCGACCTCTTAGTTTGAAAAAAAATTACGTAGCATGTGTATTGTGGTAATAATTCATATAATGAGGCAAGTTGCTTTCTGATAGACGTCCTTGTCTGCAGCTTATAGAATGGAAAGATTCCACATTTGTATATATTAAATACGCTAAGTAATCACTTAAAAAAGAACAGTCTAATGTATTTCTATTAAATTTGACATTATTTTAAAGAGGTCTCTGATACGTACGGATTCTATTAGTCTAGCTTTAGACTAATATCCTATAAAAAAAAAAGGAAAACACTTTTGATGGGATCTAATACATCTATATATTACTAAAATTCTATGTATGTTTTTTACGTGCGCGACGAAATGGTCTCTTGGTTTTAAAATAGATAAAAAAAGGTGACATATATCTTGTGCAAAATTTAATTTATCTCTGAGAAAGGAGAATATTTACTTGATTTTCTGATCAACACTATTCACTATTTGTATCTGGCTTGGCTTTTTTTGTTTAATGGCATATCAACTCTTTTAGGTTATTTAATTCCAAAGCCATTCTCCTAGAAGAACAGTAGTGGTGCTATTTAACCCATAGCTGTGAGGACAAGGGGGTTTATACCTTTTCCAAGGGTATTTGCCCGAAAGTGAACATAATAGCGCGACTGGAGTACGAACTCGCGTACTATTTATATCTGGGTTCATATATATATATATATATATATATATATATATATATATATATATATAAGTGCCATAATTCATTGTCTGAAAATCCCCACGGTAAGCTCTTTCAAATACAACCAATTTTAAAAGAAAGGAAGCTGGATCCTAATAATACCAGAAGAGAAGAAACTACTCTTACTTGACTACGCATTGGACCCACTCGATTGACTTACTCCTTCATTCTTAAAGAAGAACCACCCCCAAAATGTCCATGTAGAAATCAATACTCAATCAAGCACATTTTGATAGAATGCACAAAACTCAACCACACCAGGAAAAAAGTTTTATTAGGCGAACAGCATGAAGGAACTATTTAAAAAAAAATGCTCTCAAAAACATAATCAACTTCTTAAAAACAATTGGCCTCCTATTAAAGATATAGACTATGTTACCAACACCTTCGACCATCAAGTTTATACAAACAAAAAGCTTTGACATTTATATGTACACACACATACATATCAGAATTTAACACTAAATGACCCTTAAGAGGTCAAATTGCAATAAAACCCAACCATCACCAACCTAAACATTTGCATTTACAAATCATATATATAATATATGTGTAAAAAGCTTCTGGCATCAAATACCCTGTAGAGGTTGATATGCCATTAAATCCAACCAACCAACCAACCAACCAAAACATAATTCATTGACGTGTAGGTGCGAGCGTTTCTATATGAATATGTAAGCGTATGAGCGTAACGTATATGTGAGCATATGCATGTGGGTGTAAGCACTGTTTAGGAGAATCTGTTGCATATTGGTATATCGTTCTTCCGTTACTTACAAATGTCGATTTGATTTGATTGGAGTCAATCCTTTTGTCTAAATTTCCACTGGTTATTTCACGAATTTGAAAAAAATTCGGCTAAAGTGAGTATTCCGATTAGATGTAATCGATATTTGACGATAACAGAGGAATGAGTGCCACAGATTCCCCGGAACAACACTCCACAGGTTTCAGATTTTAAGTTTTTCTGACTCTTAGACTGGTTGCCCTATGACTAATGTGGTTCCTTTTTTCACGGTTATCTCTGAATGTCTCGTGCCACCAAAAAACCTATGCTCGGGATAACGCTTGGTTTATTTCGTTGAGTTGGATGAATTCTGCTCATCAGTTATTAGGCCCATCGTCATAACAGTTCATTGAATATATATATATATATATATATATAATGATGTTCAAATTAGCAATGATTTGGAAGGGAAAGTCTTTTTGATGTAGAGGCTAACCTGCTGGACTGCGACAACGCAGTGAGCAAGTTCGAACTCCAGTTCAGCACTCTTGCTGAATTCGGAATTCGGAATGTAAGTATATAGAATAGATAATAACCTGTATACTTGTGTAAAAGTCGATTTTATATTTAAGTCGACCTGTGATTTATGGTCCCTAAATCATTAATTTACCATTTGTTTTTTTTAAGCCCAGTGTTACACATAGTTCTTCAGATTATGTTTGAATATCGTACACACTCGTGTATACGTCGATCTCGAGTACAGATGCACTCTTGATTTATCATTTATTTTTTAAGCCATGGGTCTGCTAATAGTTCTGTAGATTATGTTTAAACTTCAGTTTTATAAATAAAAGTAGGCGCTACTCCTCCTGGATTGCTCCACTGTACCCTTGATATGAACCTTATAAATCTGAGCATTAAGCAAGGAGGAATCAAGTATCATTTTTTAAGTCTTTGGTATGACTCGACCTGGGATTGAATCCTGGTCTCCCGACCATTAAACAAAGAAACAGAAACCTTGATCTGAATAATAATAAAACAACATAGATTATTGGTGATAAGAATAGTTGCTTGAAACTATAATTTTCATTAAATAGGATTAGGTCTTTGGAACCATATGTTTATTCAAACGGTATTAGTATTAGATAAAAATACTTAAAACTATATAACTATGCAAATTATTTATATCAAGGCTAGTTACTTTAAGCTTTTATTGTTTACAAATGATCATTATCGATGGAAATAGTTACTTGAAAACACATGATCATTCGCAAACTATTTATAATTCATTGCCTGTTGGACAGAGTGTTCGCCAAGAATCCAGGAAACTAGGGTTCAATCCCATGTCACGTCATATCAAAGACTAACCGCAGACGCCTCTTACTGACTGAGAAGCGATAAATTTTGTACATGCTCATCTTTATCGGCTTTATATATATATATATATATATATATATATATATATCATTATGTCGTGTTGCTAGATCAGATTTCCCTGATTCTCACTTTCACTCTCTCATCCATCGCTCCCGGTTGATCTTCCAGACTACATCCTGAGTCAGCACAGAGTTGTTGTTGATAGATTCTTGTTGGTCAGCCAACATTGACACGTTCCGGTGAAGGAGTCCACATGACTCAAAAGTTCTTCTGCTCCAATAGATTTTGGAATAAAAAGAGCGATAATACTTTCAAATCAGACCGATTATCAAGTATGTAAAATAAAGTAAAAGTACTTTTGTCTTCTTTCACCTTCTTATATATATATATATATATATTTATATACAAGGATACACACGCACACGCACACAAAAGCACACACAAACAGAAATATATGTTTGTATACATAATTCCACGCACACACATGTGTCTAATAGATTATATTGTTTAAAGTGACTATTCCTATTTAATAATATCATTTATTTGCACACAGTTTCAAGTATTTTCATCTAACAGTAACAATTTGCAAGGAATTGTATGGTTTCATGGAACTAGTAATAATAATCTTTCTTTTTTTTTTAAATATGGCTTAAAGTAGTCCTATTTACCAACCCCTCCGCTCGGGCAGGATATGACACAAGGTCAATTTTTAAGCGGAGTTTAACAGGTTTGAATTCAGAGTAATATCATTTATTTGCACACAGTTATATGGTTTCAAGTATTTTCACAGTAACAATTTGCAAGGAATTGTATGGTTTCATGGAACTAGTAATAATAATCTTTTTTTTTTTTTAAATATGGCTTAAAGTAGTCCTATTTACCAACCCCTCCGCTCGGGCAGGATATGACACAAGGTCAATTTTTAAGCGGAGTTTAACAGGTTTGAATTCAGAGTTTTCCTTCTCCTAGACTAGTCGCCTCACCAAGGCTGAAGAACCTAGTCTGTCCTACTATTTACCCATAGCTGGAGGGAGAATATTTGGATTCATACCTTTCCCAAGGGTATTAGTGCTATGTGAAAAATGCAATCAGTCTCGTCCAGGATTTGAACTCGTGTCGCCGTGTCCTGCGACGATAACCATTACACCACGGGCACCTCCATGGCTTAAAGTACTTATTCTTTGATAGTGTCCTTGTGGCGTAGTAGCTAACTTGCTGGACTATGACATCGTTGGAAGCGAGTTTGAACCCCAGTCGAACCATTACATTCATTTTCGGACTAATACGCTGGGGAAGTGTACGTACCCCCTTATTCCCCATCTTTTGGTTAAATAATTCGACTATTGTCTTTCTACAAGGTTGGCTTTTGTACTGAATACCCCACGAAGGTTGATATACCATTGTACAAAGAAGCAAACTATTCTTAATAAGAACAATTTGCACAGTTACGTAATTAAAATGATTTTTCAAAGAAATGTATTTAACCAGTAGATTGAACCCTAACAAGAATTATTCCTTTGGGTGAGAGTGAACCTGGGAGTAATTGAAACAAAAGGCCGACATTATACACCCAGCGTTCAGCCGTATGTAGTTTAGTATCACACCAAGGATTCCCAATTTTGGTAGGATCTTAACTCAGAAGAGGATAATTGGCGTACTCTAAGCCGTCAGTGCTCGAGATCAAATTTAGAAATACTAATTGACAGTATGCATCACATATTTTATTCATTGTACTCTTCAAAAAAAATATCATAGTCCACAACAAACTTTATCAATCCCCTAAGTCAGCCGTGGCAATGGAATAAATATATATAGTACCCCTTTATTGCCATCGCTCCCAGGTCTACTCTGGGCTGCAGTGGTAACACCTGATAGGGCCCTTTCCATGGGTTGAATAGAACTAACTGCATAATTATGCTAAACTGAATTGTTTGACTAAACTGAATAGCTTAAAATAGAAATGTTTTTGACAATTAAACCGAACTTACATTTAAATTGCGTGCTCATGCTAAACAGAATTGTTTGAAATGAAACAGTTTTTGACATTGAAACTGTATTTACACTAAACTGAATTGTTATATATAGAACTGTTTCGACATTTAACTGTGTGTAAACAAAACTGTACTTTTACTAAACTGAATTAGCTGAATTAGAACTGCTTGACTAAACTGAATAGCTCGAAATAAAAATGTTTTTCACAATTAAACTGTACTTACATTTAAACTGCGTGCTTATGCTAAGCTGAATTGTTTGAAAAAGAACTATTTGTATAAAAATGGATTTGGCGTTAAATAACCTACAAAGGTTGATATGCCATAAAACCAAAACAACCAACCAACCGATGTATGAACTCACGAAAACAATAAAACAACTTATTTCACCATACTTACCTATTAAATATAACATAAAATCTACACATCAACTAATTCAAGTTCTCCATAGAATTAAACCCAAAAATGGTATATTAGCCTCATTGGATGTAGAAAATCTATTCACTAATATACCTGTCAATGAAACAATTGATATTATCATAAATAATATTTATCTTTACCAAGATGGGGAAAAAAAAGTCCACAATAAATAAAAATTAATTCTCAGATTAAGAAGCCTCATCTCAAAATGATTCCAATTAAAAGACAAGAACAAAAATTCGGTACGGACCCGACTCTGGAAGAACAGATAAGGATTTATAAGACCAAAAAATCCATCCTTGATCGCCCTTTGGGGCCCGTGGCGCAGCGGATAGAGGCGTTGAGTCTCTACGGTTCCAGATGAGCATTGTCAGAAGATAGCGGTTTCATATCCCACCCAAGCCGGCCAGGGGTTTACTTGGTCAAAAACGTGGTGCGATAGACAACTATGGAAGGCAGTAATTACTGGGGATACGGTTACAAGACTCAGCATTCCTATCTGAGGTCACGGTAAACCACCTGAAGAAGGCCAGAGGAGAAATTTGGCCGAAACGTAGTGAAAGAAGAAACAACACAAAAACTACCAAGATGGGGAAAAAAAGTCCGCAATAAATAAAAATTAATTATCAGATTAAGAAGCCTCATCTCAAAATGATTCCAATTAAAAGACAAGAACCCTAATATACTTCGGAAACTACTAACATGTACTACAGAAATTTCATTCCATACCCATCTTGCTATATATATATATATATATATATATATATGTTGACCGATTGTCGTTGATGGTGACCCGAGGGCTCTCTTTTCAGTAGCTACTACACTGAGGTGTAGAAGAGGGTGCAACTGCTTTTCCTGGGTTGGTTCACTTACGCTTTTCCTGGGTTGGTTCACTTACGCTTATAATGCTGTCAAGTCAGGAGGTATCAAGTACGATCTTTTGAGTCTTTGGTATGACACAACGTGTGATTGAACCCTGCTATATATATGTATATATACATTTATATACCGGCTCACTGGCATAAATACCGACCTAATGGCAAAATAGATTGTTCGCTAATGGTCTTATTGAAAAGGTAGCCCTTGGTCACCGTCGACGACGGTCGAGTTTTCCTTCTTCAATACCAATTGCCATACCAAGGTTGAAGAGCCCAGTCTGCCCACTATTAACCCATAGCTGGAGAGAGAATAATGGGATTCGTACCTTCCCCAAGGGTGTAAACGCTATGTGAAATGTAGTCAGCCTCGTCCAGGATATGAACTCGGATCGTCGTGGTTCTTTCCCAAAATGATAACTATCTCGCCATGTATGCCTCCAAATATAATCTGTACGTTTTCTCTAGATTTTCTGATAGTTACTTCGCATCAGGATCCAGTTGCTAAAGAACGTGTTGTAGTTTGAAAGCCGACTTGAATAACGTCACAGACACACGCAACACGCCTTCTGTCCAGCTCTCTCTGTTCCCTCGAGGGCTCTTTTTATAATACCCGACTATCTCATTTGCATGGGATAGCTGAGTGTCTGCGTTACTTTACGTGAGACTAAGCAAGTACAAAAGCGACTGTGCGTCGCCATTTTGGCTTTTTTTTTTGTTTTCCTCGTTGAGCGACTGAAACGTACGAAACGCAGCCACACGCTAGTCCGGTAAGTCATGATTTTTCCTCATACGTGCCAAAGCTTCTGTTCCAAAATGCTTTCGATCATATCAATTTATCACCTTAAGAGGGATTTTTTTAGGTACTGTTTGCTTTTATTTAGTTTGGGTGCGAAATTTATTTTGTTGAAAGGGATTCATTATGGGTGGTGGGTACTTTGGTTAGCATGTTAGTGCGGAGCTCCATTCTGTTAATGTTTGATTGTGCACTTTCATTTCAGATGTATTGTAGGCAAAGAAATTAGCAAGAAATCTGGAGAAAATACATTATAATGTTACAAAAACGGAAGACTGTATTATTGTATAGCAGCAAAAGAAGTGGTAAGATCGCTTTTGTTCATAAAATACAACTCTCTCATCTTTATCATTCGAAAGGTCCGAAATTGGCTCTAAGCGTGAGAGAAAAAGAGAGAAATGAACGACTCTGTCACAGACTGAGGGACGACTGCTATATTGACATTTTTTTAACGTCTGCTTATTTATTCATAAAATAATTATAAACACAAAGACAGCTTTTTATTCTCAAACAATAAAAAACGTCCTTTTAATTATTCATAAAAACTAAAACTTGCGTGAAGTTATATTCATTTATTTATTTATTTATTATTATTTATTTATTTAAATTTTATAATTAGTTTTGTTTTATATCGCAAAATTATATTGAAGGAATATTTATTTCTAACATACTCCTCCATAAAGATTGCAATTTATTTTATTGCAATTCAACTGCAGTAATTTATTTTGAGCAATTATCTATTTACTATATTGCAACAACATTTATTTACTTTATTGCAACATTTATTTAAGAACTTTTATTAATCTTTCCCAAGCAGAGCCAACCCAAGCGGAATATAAGGGATTCTGATGTGTCTTATATCTAACCTTTAAAATTCTTCCTGAAACTCCTTTGCTTGTAAAGAGCTTTCAAGAATACTACCTCCTTTTATAAAAGTTTTAGCATTATTGCTATACGATATTTGAGGTAAGGAGTACATATAACAAAACCTTTGAAAGGCAACACAAAATTTTGTGTTGACATATCAGATAACAGTTCAAAATGGACTGCTCTTATATTTAGACAAGTAAAAATCAAAACAAACATTTTAACTGTACCTCCACTTACTTCACCCTTGACCCAAAAATGACCCGTGCAGTCTACTCCAACATGATTAAAAGGTTTTACTAAATTTATTTGATCTTTAGGCATATCCGCTACTTAAGGATATCTATAAGCCAATGCATTATACATTTTGCAGATTGTGCAATTATTTATTTCTGCTTTTACAGCAGTGAAACCTCTGGGAATCCACACGCCTTGCTCTTGCAAATAATTTAGTGTCGTACCTGTTCCCATATGCTGTACTTTAGCATGACAATGTTTAATAAATGAGGGGGTAAATCTATTTCCCTTGGGTAATAACAAAGGATTATATACATCATAATTAAAATATAAACATTTACTTTTCCTTCCTTTGGATCTCAAAATTCCATTGGAGTCTAGGAATAAATTTAGATTAAAGACCAAAGTAGAGATATTTCAGTTACTTTTGTCTTGTCACAAATTTCAGAGTCTTTAGTATGGCGATGTCGCCTCTTTGATTAAAGCACATATATTACGCAAATATATAAAAACTCTCGTAATGATTGTATATATTTACTGTTCTACCTATTACCTCGATCAAAGACAGAATGGGCGAGTCTCTGTGGCGTATTGGTTAAAACGCTATTACGTTCATTTTCAGACTAATACTCTGGGAAAAGTATGGATTTCCTTATCACCAAACTATCCGTTAAACAGTGTCACAGCTGTTCTTGTTCAAGGATGACTTTGACATTATATAATTCACGAATGTTGATTTGCCATTCATCAAAGAAATCAAACCAGATGGTCAGGATGATGCAAAATAAAGACGGTGTGTATTCAGTCTGCCCTATTATTTATCCATATATTTGGTGAAACCATTAGATCGACAAATTTTCTTACTTTTTATATAGAGTTTGGTTTAGATTCTTTCTTATAGCTAAATAAACATTTATAGGTTATTTAATACCAAAGCTATCCTTGTAGAATAGCAATAATGATACTATTTAAAACATAGCTGGTGGGATAAGAGAGTTCATGCCTTTCGCAATAGTCCGAAAGTTAACGTAATAGCATGATTAGAGTTCGGACTCGTTTACCATAATGTCACACTCCCTCTCCATATATATATATATATATATATATATATATATATATATATATATTTGCGTATCTGTGTGTGAGGTGGGTGCGCACGTATAAATATGTGTTTATGGAGTAATTTATATGATTTAAATGAATATGTACGAGGATCATTAAATAAGTTTCCAGACTTTTTTCGTGTGGGCACTTTTATTGATAGTACACACATGAAACTCTAGTCCCCTTCGAAGTAATCTCCTCCGGCTGCAAAGCAGTTGTTGTACCGTTTCAACTTCTGGAAGGCCCCATGGAAGTCCTCTTATGTGAGCGTGTCAATGACCTTTGTCACAGCCTCTTTCATATCCTCAGTTGTCTCATAACGACAGCCTCTGAGCTTAGCTCATCCCTCATAGACTCCCTGCCTTCCTTGAATCTCTTATGACACTCAAAAACTGATGCTCGACTCATGCAATATGGTCCAAAAGCAGTCTGAAGCATTCCATACGTTTCTGTGACATTTTTCCAAGTTAAAACAGAATTTTATTGCATACCGTTCTTCTAAAGTGTCCTCACATTCAGATTGCACTTTTGAAATTCACCAGCTGTGATAATCAGGCTTTAGTAGGGTGTATTCCAATTCCTGCTGTAGCTGTTCATTTGAACCTGAAATCATAAAAATTGGTCTGTCATCTCATAAGATCTATTGAATTAACATACTAAATTTTCAAGAGTCTTTGACAATGTTAAATGTCTGTACAAAAAAATCTGGAAACTTATTGAATTCACCACGTATGTGTTTCATCGAAAATAAGAAAGAGAGAGATGTAAGTAAAGAGGGAGTGCGTGAGAGAGAGGGAGGGATTTTTCATTTAATAAATAAAACAGTATTATAAATGTTTTATAACTTTTTGGGTGAATTTTTAGAGTCTTTTCCTTGGAGCGTGTCTGCTTGATAAAACGATTGTTCTGTTCACTATAAGCATTTCTCGTCACTATCGCATCGATCGGCAAATTCATGAAGAAAACTACACCAAACAAATCCAAATATTAATTCTTCTTGCAAAATCATAAAATGAAATAAAATGAAGAAACTCTGCGATTCTTCAGCTGTTCTCAAAGTCTGGCCGATAAACAAACATCTTTGTTCTGGTTGAAAATTTTTAGATAGATCAATTAAATTTAATTTCCATTGACTTTTTTTTTTTTTTTTTTTGTGGTAAAGAATTTAATTCTTAAGATTGTCATGATAAACTATAATAGTTTCCTGTTCCATTTGTTATCAGGATGGCGAAGCGGCAAAGTTCACAAATTACGATCAGTTTGAAAAGAGCTTATTGAAATAAAAAAAAAAAAAAAGGGTTGATATACTGTTGCTTAATGTGTCTTTTCAAAATACTGACCAAGACGGTGAAGATTTCCTCTCATTCTTGTCTGTTTGTCAGTCTCTCTCTCTTCTCTTTCTCTCTTCTCTCTCTTTCTATCTCTGTCTCACACACACACACACACAATATATATATATATATATATATGTCAGTATATAAATATCTATATATATTTATATGCTTATATATATGTATACTCATAGATACACACACACACACACACACACACACATATATATATATATATATATATATATATATATATCTTTCACGAAGTTTCTTTTTTCTCTTTGTTTTACTTCTCTATTTTCTCTCCTTCTTTTCAAATTACGTTTACTTCGAACAGCGAGAAAAATTTGGCTGCACACACATACACATACACACACAATCACACAATAATATACATGCGTGAGCACACACACACAAAAACATACACGTGTGAGCACACACACACGCACGCGCACACACACACACTTTCACAAACACGTTTGTTTATTCACCAACTCGTCTGTAACCTCTTCATCGAAACAATGAAAGAATCTATCTATCTATCTATCTCAGTCTGTTCATATCTATCTATCAATCTATCTATGTCAATCTGTTCATATCTATCTATCTATCTGTGTCAGTCTTTTCATATCTATCTATCTATGTCAGTCTGTTCATATCTATCTATCTTATTCCGGCACCAAACCTTTCTTTCTGGATCTATCTATCTATCTATCCCAACCCCTCTGCACAATCATTGCCCAGTCAGCTTGGGCTGTAGAATACACTGACTGCACCTCTGCAGAAGGGTAAGACCCCCACCCAACGAGTATCCTGATATGACACTAAACAATCTGATGGTGAGGTTCCAACAGTGCTGGGGCTTTTGGGAATGCGGAGTACCTCTTTATTGCCATCGCTCCCAGGTCCACTCTGGCCCGGAGTGGTAGCACCTGATAGGGCCCTATCTATGGGTTAAATAGAACTAACTAACAGCATACTAATACTAAACTGAATTGTTTGACTAAACTGAATAAGCAGTGTCGAATCAACCGAAAAGGACATCGAAACGAGGTTAACGAAAGCATGGACAGCTATCAATAGGCTATCAATTATATGGAAATCAGACCTAATCGATAAAATGAAACGCAGTTTCTTCCAGGCAGCGGTCACATCGATACTGCTATATGGCTGCACTACATGGACGCTAACAAAACGGCTGGAGAAGAAGCTAGATGGCAATTACACAAGAATGCTGCGTGCAATCCTGAACAAGTCCTGGCAGCAAGACCCCACAAGACACCAACTGTACGGCCACCTGCCCCCTATCACGAAAACTATTCAAGTTAGACAAACCAGACATGCAGGACACTGCTGGAGAAGTAGGGACGAACTCATAAGAGATGCACTCTTATGGATCCCCACACATGGCCGCGCAAAAACAGGACGACCAGCACGAACATACATTCAGCAGCTATGTGAGGATACAGGATGTTGTCCTGAAGACCTACCTAGGGCGATTAACGATAGGGAGGAGTGGCGAGAGAGGGTCAGGGATATCCGTGCTACCAGTGCGATATGATGATGATATGATGATGATGACATTTCAACTGCGTGCTTATGCTTAACTGAATTATTTCAAATGGAACTGTTTTTCGACATTAAAACTGTATTTACACTTAACTGAATTGTTACATATAACTGCTTGAATAGTTTGAAATATAAACGTTTTTAACCATGAAACTCTGTACTTATGCTAAATTGAATTGTTTTAAAAAGAACATTATTTGCATAAAAATGGATTTGGCGTTAAATAACCTAAAAAGGTTGATATGCCATAAAGCCCTATAAACCAACCAAACCGAACATCAGCACAATCAGGATGAAGCTCAAAGTCAATTTTTTGAGCAGGGTTTTACAGGTTTGTATTCAGAGTTTTACGTTATAGTTGTGTATAATTTATTCGTATTAAAAATTATTAATCAAACTAAATTATTAGTATTATATAATAAAAGTTAACCGAAGATAGATATTATTATTATTATTATTATTATTATTATTATTTAACTCCTTTAGAGTTTTTCACATCAGCGTTAACTGATGGTTTTTCACTGGAGTTTGAGTGACAGCAAGTCTCCTCAAGTCTCCAGGACTCGTCTCAAGATTCTAGCCGTTCTTAGCAATGCTGTCGTTTGGATACTCTCTACCCGTCCGCCTATTTCCAAGTCCTCCAGGCCTTTTAATAATCCTTTAGTTATTGTGCCTAACGCACTAATCACAATTGGCACAGTCGTTACTTTCATGTTTCACGGCTTTTTCAATTCTCTAGCAAGGTCGAGGTACTTATCTTTCTTTTCACTTTTCTTCAGATTTATTCTGTGGTCCGCTGGGACAGCAAAGTCAACAATTTTACAAATTTTCTTCGTTTTTTTTTGTTTTTTTTTTGTTGATTATTATGAGGTCTGGTCTTCTGGCCGGGATTAGGTGATCCGTTTGTATGTTAAAGTCCCATAGGAGTTTATGCGTGGCATTTTCTAGGACAGGTGGTGGGTTGTGCATATACCATTTGTTTGTATGGTCGAATTGAAATTTCCTGCACATTTCCCAGTGGACCACCTTGCCGACCCAGTGGTGTCTCGCCTTGTACTCCCTCTGTGCTAATTTGCTGCATTCGCTTATGTGATTGATCGTTTCGTCTCTGTCACCGCATAGCCTACATTTACTGTTTTGTTGCGTCTTATCTATCCTTGCTTTGATATAATTGGTTCTTATGGCGTTGTTCTGTGCTGCTATTAGGAGGGATTCCTTTCTCTCTTAAAGTTTCCTTTTCTTAGCCAGGTCCAGGATTTTTGGTGTGAGATGTTGTTTATTAGACGTTTAAAGCGGTCATAGAGTTGTTTTCCTTCCCATTTTTGTTTCCTAGTCGTTGTCACTCTTTCGTCTATCGTGTTGTCGGTATCGTTTCTGATTTGACTCCTTTGAAATATTTTTTCAAACCAGCGTCAGCTGATGATTTTCCACTGGAGTCTGAGTGATAACAAGTCTCCCAAAGTCTCCAGGACTCTTCTCAATAATGCTATAGTTTGGATGGTCTCCACTCATCCTCTTTTCTCCAAGTCCTCTAGTGCCTGTACCAATCTATTATTGTGTCTGCACTGAGCGCACCAATTACAATTGGTTTCACCGTCTCTTTCATGTTATATAGTTTTTTGTTCAGTTCTCTAGCAATCTTTGTACTTATCTCTCTTTTCGCTTTCTTTCAGTTTTACCCTGTGATCAGCTGGGAAGACCAAGTCCGATATTCGGAAGTCTCTCTTTTTCATTTTGTTGACTATCACTAGGTCTGGTCGTCTGGTTGAGGTAAGATGATCCGTTTGTATTTCAAAATCCTAAAGAATTATGTCCGTTTCATTTCCTACGACAGATTCTTGGTTATGAATATGCCATTTGTTCGTATTGTCGAATTTAAACTTCTTGCACAATTCCCAGTTGATCACCTTCCCCACCCAGTCATGTCTAATCTTTTACTCTCTTTGTGTAAATTTACTAACTCTCTTATCATTTCGTTTCTAACACCACATCATCTACATCTGCTATTTTCCTGCATCTTGTCAAATTTTGCTTTGACATACTTCTTATTGCGTTGATTATCATTAATATTATTTCAGTCCTAACGAGTTTTTCACAACAAACTCAGCCTGTAATCTTTCACTGGACTTAGAGTGACTACAAGTCTCCTCAGGTCTCCAGGACTTATCTCAGTATTCTAGCTGATATCAACGATGCTGTGGTATGAATGATCCTGATTCATCTTTTGATTTCCATTTCCCCCAGTCCCTTTTACAATCACTTGGAGACTATTCCTAGGTACAGAGTATTATTGTTACCACCGTCACCTACATGTTCCACAGTTTTTTCAGCTCTCCAGCAAGATCCAAATATTCTTCTCTCATTTCGTTTGCTTTCATTTTCACTCTGTGCTCCACTGGAAAAGCTAAATACACACGATGAAAAGTTTTTTATTTCCTTCCTAATGAACACAAGGGCTGTCTTGTTTATTTGGGTTATATGGCATATCAACTTTTGTAGGTTATTTAATGCTAAGTCAATTTTTATACAAATAAAGTTTTATTTCAAACAATTCAGTTTAAGAGCACAGTTTAATTGTTAAAAACATTCCTCTTTCAGCCTATTCAGTTTAGTCAAACAGTTCTAATTCAATCAATTCAGTTCAGCATAAATATAGTTTTGGTTTACACACACTTAAATGTCAAAAAGTTCTATTTAAAAAAATTCAGTTTGGCATACAAAAACAGTTCCATTTCAAATCATTCGGTTTAGCATAAGTACGTAGTTTAAATCTCAAAACAACCCTATTTCAAGCAATTCAGGATAGCTTAAATAGACAGTGTAGTTCTATTTGACCCATACATAGGACCCTATCAAGTACTACCACACTGGGCCAGAGTAGACCTTGGAGTAATGGCAGTGAAGAGGTACTCCACGTTACTGGAACCTCACCATCAGATTGGTTAGCGTCATTACAGGACACTCATTGGGAGGTGTTTACTCCTCTGCAGAGGACCAGTCGAAGTATTCTACTGCCCCAACCGACTGGGCAATGTATATTTCTGCTTGTATTTCAAAGTCCTAGAGAATGTTATGTCTCTTTTTCAAGGACGGGTTGTGGTTTATACATTTACTATCTGGTAGTATGGTTAAGTTTTAGTTATTTGCGCAATTCATCGTAGATCCCCTATCCCAACATGTTGTGCCTAGTCCTATACTCCTTTTATGTTAATTTGGAATTCTGCCGCGTATAATCAATCTTCGCTTTGTTACAAATGGTCCTAATGATTTTGTGCTACTTTTAAAAGAGAATCAGTTTTTCTGTTAAAGTTTCCTTTTCTTAGCCATATACAGAAAAAAAAAAGTTGGGAAGCTGTCTATAATAAAACTTCTCTACTAAAATATTTCAATGAAATTATACAATTTCTTGATAACCATTACGTTTATATTAAGATATCTCTCTGATTCTCTTTTGCCCAGTCGGCTGGGGCTGTAGAATACACCGACTGCACCTCTGCAGAGAAGTAATACCCTGCAACGAGTGTCCTAGTTATGATACTAAACAATTTGATAGTGAAGTTCCAGTAATGCTGGAGCTTTGGGGAATGCGGAGTAACCCTTCATTGTTTTCCAATTTAGAGTAGGAGTTTGATATGCCATAAAATCCAACCAACCAACCAACCCACCATTGAGATTAAAAACTTTTTTTTATCATTCAAAACAATTCCCTTAAAATACTCTAAATTGGAAAAAAAAGGAATGATAATTTCACTAGATCTACATTTAGGCAGTGCATCTAATAGATAACAATGAAATGATAATTAGAATCCTTCATTCCTTCTATAAATAGAATCATCAATATCATTATGGGCCTGCTATCGCAACGAGAACATTATATTTTCATCTTATATATTGTCCAGTCGGCTGGGGCTGTAGAATACACTGAGGGGCAAGACCCCACCAACCACTGTCCGGTATATGACACTAAACAGTCTGATGGTTGAGGTCCCATTAATGCTTGGACCTTGGAGAATACGGACCCCCCTTTCATTGCTATTATTCCCAGGTTCACTCTGGTCCGGCGTGGTAGCACCTGATAAGGCCCTGTCTATGGCCCTATCTAGAACTCACAGCATACCTATGCTAAACGGAATTGTTTGATAAAACTGAATAGCTTGAAATAGAAGTTTTTTTTGACAATTGAACCGTGCTTACATTTAAACTGCGTGCTTATGCTAAACTGAGTTATTTCAAATAGAACTGTTTTTTGACCACATTTAACTGTGTGTAAACAAAACTATACTTATACTAAACTGAATTAGCTGAATTAGAACTGCTTGACTAAACTGAATAGCTAGAAATAGAAATTTTTCACAATTGAACTGTACTTACATTCAAACTGCGTGCTTATGCTAAACTTAAATGTTTTAAATAGAACTGATTATTTACATAAAAATGGATTTGGCGTTAAATAACCAACAAAGGTCAATATGCCATAAAACCTAACAAACCAAACCATTCATCTTATATACTTATACCATGACTTTTCCATCATTCCTAAAGTAAAAATTCACCCGAAAGGGTAAGATTTGAGGATATCAAAGATGGCTGAGCTTTACGCTTGACCAAAAGAGAAAGGTCACAAGGGCTTCGACGAATGGAAAACCAGAGGAATAAGAGAGTGGAATACGAAGAAGGGGCTGATTTTTTAAAAGGAAAATAACGTTTAATTCGTTCTTCATTTCTTTTTTTTTTTGGTAAATACAGCTTCAGTCTCGACACTGTCATAATTTGTTGGAACTTCTTTCAATACCGGAAGAGTTCAACTCGAAAGCCACCTCTCACGTGGCAGAAATAGGCCAAAATTTTAACTGGCGCCATTATCTTTCTTCCGGGACAAAAGCATGGTTTGGTTTGATTTAATAGTATATCAACGATTGTAGGTTATTTAATGTCAAATCCTTTTTATACATAAATATAAAATACAAATGATTTGGTTGGTTGGGCTTTATGGCATATCAGTCATTGTAAGTTATTTAATACCAAATCCTCTTTATAAATATATATTAAATATATATGATTTGGTTTGGTTTGGTTTGGTTTTATGGCATATCAACCATTGTAGGTTATTTAATGCCAAATCCTCTTTATACATATATATTAAATATATATGATTTCGTTTGGTTTGGTTTTATGGCATATCAACCATTGTAGGTTATTTAATGCCAAATCCTTTTTATACATATATATTAAATATATCATTTCTAAACACATTCTGTGGATAATATTTGTTAACGGCCACGTGCTTTCGCTGTTCTTCCGCTTATTTACACAGGTGCATCTCTTCATTGACGGCTCGGTCGAGGGTCAATATATAACATATTTGATAGAAATAAGTGAAGCCATTTGACTGAGAGCAAAAAATGTGCTAAGGCAATTCAGATTACCGTAAGTCATTTGTTTGCCCTCAGTTTAAATGTCAAACAGTTCTACTTGACCCATTGAGAGGACTCTATCAGGTGCTACCACTCCGGACAAGAGTTAACCTGGAAACGATGGCAGTGAGGTGGTACTCCACATTCCCCTTGTTCCAGCATTATTGGAGCCTCCCCATCAGATTGTTTAGTGTTATATCCAGGACACTCGTTGGGAGATTCTTACCCTCTGCTGAGACGCAATTAGTGTATTCTACAGCCCCAGCCGACTGAGCCAGGAAAAAATAAGATCATAAAATTATTTTCTGACAAATTGGTTCTGGGCCGATCTTAGCTTCTCAGATAGAGACGAGGCTAAATTGACCCTGCACCAGAGAACAAAATCCTGGGAATAGTTAGAGACACGTCGAACGAATAGAGAGCCGCTCCATCAGCAGCCTTCAAAGACACGCCGATTGATTACTGTTGTATAGCAGAGAAAAATAACAACGTGGATGTATAAAAATATAAACTGCTTTTTTTCTTTTCCTTTTATTACCCCAAATGTACGGAAGGTTAGAGTACAGAAGAGTCGAAGACGGCTGAGCTGCATACACAGAGCTCGAGGTAGGAATGTTCGGGTTGAAAACTTCCTGATTATATAATATCACGAACGCACACCCGAATTCTCGTGGTTACTCCTTCAGTAGACTACTACCTATACATTGCACGTAGACATGCCTCCGATCATGTCATACAAACTCTCGTGGACATGCCTCCTCCAGCTTGCTGCATACACAATGCACGTGATCACGCATCATCTGAACGTGCCACCTATGCAATTTACGTGACATTTCCACCGAGAACATCTTCTTCCTGTTTACTTTGAGTAACGTGCACTTATTATTATTTTCATTTGATTTGGGTCCGACATCTGCCACAGCATCGATAGATGTCAAAGAGGTCTTCAAGACAATATCCACCATTACTAAGCAGCAGCAGCAGCGTCAACAAATTCGATAACTCCTACAATATGCGATCATATTAACATTGTGAACAGTTAACAACAAGCGCCGTATATCAACCGACCATAAATGAGAAAAACACTTTTTTTTTAAATCTCAAACACGTATTGTAAAATAATTAGGGACGCCGGGTTAAAAACAGAAACTTATCAGCAGCAAATCGACCACGAATTCTGGTGTAGTATATTGACCTCCGACCCGGCCAAACATGCCATTCCAAAGACGGCAGAAGTGAATATTCCATTGGCGTGGGCGAACTTGGCTGACAATATGGGACAGGGTTAAAACCCCACAGTACAGTCACAAACTGATGCACTGGAAGAGAGTGACCTGTGAACTGCATGGCAGTTATTTCCGCTCGATGACGATCAAACATGCCATTCCAAAGACGGCGGAAGTGCATATTCCGATGGCCAGTTATGAGGAGATATTGAGTGGACGTTGAACTCTTATATAACTCGGGGGAGACAGGCAGAGAGTCAGTTTTGGAGATCAGAGTGTTGGAGAAATGATGCGGTCGAGAAAGCCAGCATACAGCAGAACGGGCCCTCAGGACCCCCGATTGAGTAGTTGGAGATCAGACCAGTTGGAGGGAAGTGCAGTTGAGAAAACCAGCGCCCAGAGAGGCTGGACCCCAGGCGCTCGGTTGAGAAGACCTAGAGAACAGGAAAGAAACCCTGATGGCCATAAGAGTGGGGGTCAATATGTAGCAGTTCTGTTCGGTCTCCAACTCCCTCTCACTGACAACCCTTTCAAATAAAGTGAGAGGTATATTTTCCTAAAGAACTGTGTCGCCCGTCGTTATTATTGTGTCGTAGTTATGATTTCGCATACATATGTTTTTGTATAGTTGGTCATGGCTATACAACACTGGTTGGCTGAAGGGAACTCAAATGAAAATGCCATTAGGCCGTGGATGCCGGATAGGAGAGAGGAAAGAGTTAGTTGGCGGTCGGACACGATGAAGTAAAGACAGTCAGTTGGACACCACATACGATGATATGAAAATAGCTGAAAGTTGCGGCCCCCATTTGGGGATGGCTCCAAAAAGGGGTCACACATCCAGATGTTAACCAGTGAGGACGGACCCTGCGAGGAAACGCGTGTTACAACTACAATGGAAAACGTGAAATAAAATTCAAAATCTTTCATTTCTCTCTTTCTCCTCACGACGTTTTCTTTCTTTGACTTGCAAAGGCGGCCGTTTCTGTTTTCATACGCTATTTCTCTCTTCCCGACGACCACTAGAAAGTGTGGTAGCGAATAAACTTTTGGGTTAACGAACCAAGATAGTTTTTTGTGAGTTCGTCACTTTTTTTTATGGTGGATGTTATTACGAGGATTGACTAATACTTAAGACGTAGTGCTACACTCATAAACCTGTTTGACATGTAATACAAAGGTCAATTGAAATCGTAAACATCCTGTTGAACACCGTAACGTTACAAATGTCTATTTGTACGAAACGGTTCAGTACCATTTCCATTATTATGTTACTTATCACCGTTTTTCAAGGATAAAATAAAAGAGATATTCTTCCGAACTGTAGCCGGGTTAGTACTACTATATGCATGCACCATTTCAAGCCTTACTTAACGTTTGAAGAAAAATTCAGATGGGAATTGCTCAAGGATTCCAAGTGCTGTTTCGAAGAAATCTTCGAAGCAGCAACCTACAAAACAGCAGTTGTACAGCCAATTGCTTCCCATCTCACAAACCATTCAAAGCGAGCAAGGCATGCTGGGTACTGGTGATGAACTAAGGATGAACTCATAAGCTACGTTCTCCTATGGACTCCTACGCATGGACATACCACTGTTAGCCGAACATCAAAAGCATACAATCATCAGCTTTGTACGGACACTGGATGTCGTCAAGGAGAAATGCCAAAATCAGTTGCCGATAGGAACATATGGCAAGAGAGAGTCAAGAAGATCTAAGCTATCGGTACGCCTTGATGATGATCATTATCATACCCTAAGACGATAAGGTTTTTTTCAATCTGTAACAGCCACAAAAATACTTTTGGAGATACTGCGTGATGTTCTTAGGGCTTTCGGGTGTTCCTGTGTCAGTTGATATTTCAAATATAAAGTGTACATAATAACAGCTTAAAGAAAAACATGTCGAAATAGAATAGAATTCCCTCGAGTTTAATCAATAATTTCACACAAAGCTTTTTCTCAGATCTTTATCCAAGAAGTTATTAATGCCGAGTGAAATTTGTTCAGCTGCCAACTTTGTACTTTCAAAATCGCTGACATGCATCAAGCGTGAATAGCAACGCACATTAAAAAAAGAAACCTTTAATTCCAAAACTGGGGAAAGTTTGGGTTTTTTTTTCCAAAGACGAAATTAGAAATCAGGAAGAGATTCCAGTACAGACTGGAAAGAATTTTGTTGTTTCGTTTTATTCTAGTTGAATAAACCTACCCGTTCATATTAAGTAAAACAAGGGTATACATTAAGTGGGTAGTAAATGAATTATTCGATTAGTTGGTAAATTCTTTATTGGGTTACTTGGTAGAAGCTATAACCAATTTCCTGTCTAAAATGAATAGCCATCGATGCTGCATTTTTAGAAAAATAAAACTTCTAATTAGTATAACAATTATCATTCATGGGAGTTAGTTAATGCGATGTCTCTTGTAAGGAAAGAACATCTTCTCGATGTTGGATTTACTAACTGAATTTACTGATTCGGAACATAACCCTTTTGTTGTATATTGACCTACGACCAGGCTGGGCTGTCAAAATAGGAAATGAACTTTTGTAAATAACAGGTGCATCCGGTCGATTAGGATATTATAACATTGACCATGGATGGGTTGAATGAGTGCAATTCGTGACGCCCACGAGAAGGTGAGCGTTGAACTATTATATAACTGAGTGAAGTTGGGAGACCAAACCAGTTGGTGACAAGATGCGGTAGAGAAAGCCAGCACTCAGCAGGGGGACCCCTCAGGCCCCCACTGGGCAGTTGGGGATCAGACGAGTCGGAGATAAGATGCGGTAGAGAAAGCTAGCACCCAGCAGAGTGGGCCCCAGGCCCCCGATTGAGCAGTTGGGGATCAGACGAGTTAGAAAAAAGATGCGGTAGAGAAAACCAGGCCCCCGGTTGAGCAGCCCAGGAAAACGGGAAAGAAACGCTGATGGCCATAAGAGGTGGGTCAATATGTTGCAGTTCTGTTCGGTCTCCAACTACCTCTCACACACAACTATTTCAAATAAAGTGAGAGGTATATTTTTCGAAAAGACTGTGTCGCTCGTCATTATTGTGTTGTCGTTTATTTGGCCAGGGCGAAACGTAACACTTTCTGGATTTAATAGAAACTCTCTTATATAATTTTTCTTGGCCGTGGCCTGATACCAATCACTTGCGAGTTAAATAGAGCTAAAAAATCTTTTTTCAAGTTTATTCTCTGAATCAGTGTTATATAGGTCACACCTTTCCACAAATTTATTTCTTTTTTTAAATATGTAGAAAACTACCTGTTTTTATTTAAACTTCACGAAAATAGCCCAGTCGATTGGGCTGTAAAGTACACTGACTGCATCTCTGCAGTTAAAACTCTCCCAATGAGCGTCCTGATAGGACACTAAACAATCTGATGGTGAGACTCTGATAATGAAGAAGGTTCGAAGAATGTGGAGTACCCCTTCATTGCCATCACTCCCATGTCCATTATGGCCCGGAGGGGTAGCACCTGATAAAGTCCTATCTATGGGTCACAAATAGAACTGTTTGACATTTAAACTACTTTGACGTTAGAATGAGGGCAGGCAAATGACTTATGTTACACTGAATTGTTTTAAATAGAACTCTTTGATCTGTAGCTGTGTGTATATAAAAAAATGTTTGATTGAATTGTTTGTATCAATACTCATAAACAATTAATCTTGTTTACTTATGCTAATGTGACGTTACCTAAATAATTATCTCAGGACGAGAGTTTATTTTATCCGCATGTGACGTTGGGGGCAGTCTGGCACTTAACCCTCCGCAAAATAAGTCCTAGTCAAGACTCCTAATTCGGGCATATGGTAACTGGCAAATAATATGGGGGTTACTTTGGGGCTAGACTGATTTCCGGCGCTGGCGAGGGGGTTTCCAGTTCACTTTCACATACCCCACCAAGTCCTTCGTTTTCATACCCCCTCGGATAACGGAAAGCCTGGACTTCTAGGTTAAAAAATATTATTTACTGTAGTCAAATTTCCAAAAATTCCCTTATAATGTTTTAAGACATTTAGCCAGAATTGATGAAAGTGATACGAATCTGAAAAAGATATGTGCGAAGGCGAATCGGTAGAGAAATAACACAACGAATAGATTTCAACACAAGGAAGCATTTAAAATATAACAACGTTTTAATGAGCGACGATCAAACAAATAATTATGAGATTTAAGAAACAGTTCCTTTTTCTTTTCTCCTTTTCTTTTAAACTATCGGCTATGTTAAGCCGCCAGGCAGTGTCAAACATAAATGTCTCTCTCAACAGTCCTTTTCTTCTTTCTCCTTTTTTTTTCATTCTTTCTTTTTTCTTTCCTTTCTTTTTCTTGAGAAAGTATCTAGGTCCACTCACTAATTTACGGTTGACAAAATCGAGTCCTTTCAATTTCTCTCTTTCCTTTCCTGAATACATATAATTCCAATTTTTAAGAAGGGTAGAAGGAAAAACAGTTTAAGTTGTACTTATCTTTGATAAGGCTTACTTCTCAGGTTCCTTTCTCTTACGGGCCAGTGACATCCTCGGAGTTAGCGGGCTTGGCGTTTCTCTTTCGCCAACGTTTCTCCAGAACTAAAGATTCTTTTGGCGGGCGAGGGAACCTTGAGTTTTGGCTGAGAACCGACGTCTTTATTCGCCGATTTCTGTCCTCAAAACTAAAGATTCTTTTCCAAATTTCCTCTGACGAAAGGGTTTCGTTTTGGCGCTAAAGGGTCTGGCAAATCATTTGGCTCTTTCTTCTTCCTCTATTTCCTCCGGTCATGCTACTAGAGTGACCTGCATTCCCTTCTCTGTCCAACCGATTATAGGTCATGGAGTGCAGGTAGCTTTGACCTTCATTCTGACCTGGACTCGGGTAGGGGAATTGACCTTCCTTTCCCTCTCGGTAGCATACCACTAAATTGTTCGATATAGAACTTTTTGATCATTTAACTGTGTGTAAACTATCTAACTTTGTTGACTTATGTTTACAAATCATGCGCGCGCACACCCCCACACACACAGACACACACAGACACACTCTATACATATATATAAATACACCTGATTTGGCATTACATAGTCTACAGTGATTAATATGCTATAAAAACCAAACGAAACCAAACTTTTGATGCTTGATTTCATTTGATTTGGTTTAGTTTTATGTATGCACCAGTCCATTGGCCTAGCGGTTAGAGCGTTCGCCAGTGGTCTGGGAGACCGGGGTTCAATCTCAAGTCGAGTCACACCAAAAACTCAAAAATAGTACTTGATGCCGCGTTGCTTAACACTCAGCATTATAAAGTATGGATCAAGGGTAAAGTGGAGCAATCCTGGGAAAGGAGTAGCACCCTTCCGTCCACCTGAAGGGGTGTCCTCGTGGTGTCCTCGTGGTGTAATGGTTAAAGCGATGAACTGCGGAATCGTAGTACGCGAGTTCGTACTCCAGTCGCGCTATTATGTTCACTTTCGGGCAAATACCCTTGGGAAAGGTATGAACCCCCTTATTCTCCCTCCAGCTATGGGTAAATAGTAGGACGGACTAGGTTCTTCAGCCTTGTTGAGGCAACTAGTCTAGGAGAAGGAAAACTCTGAATTCAAACCTGTTAAACTCCGCTTAAAAATTGACCTTGTGTCATATCCTGCCCGAGCGGAGGGGTTGGTAAATAGTACCTGGGTGTCGTTGCTTTTGTAAAGGGAGCCTTCAGATCACCCTCGACTGTGGTCGCCAACTTTACTTATGTGGGTGAAAATTTCCCTAAACCTATCAGGTCTTTGGGATGTCAGACTAAGTAATTTCCCTTTTCATCGGACCAAAGTTACTTGCTAGTGATAGGGACGAACTCATAAGTGATGTACTCATATGGACCCCCACACATGGCCGTGCAAAAGCAGGACGACCAGCACGAACATACATTCAGCAACTATGTGAAGATACGGGATGTTGTCCTGAAGACCTTCCTAGGGCGATGAACGATAGGGAAAAGTGGCGAGAGAGGGTCAGGGATATCCGTGCTACCAGCACATGATGATGATGATGATGATATATAACCAGGATCATTGATTGAATCTTTTATCGAACGTCAAATAGAACAAAGTGAGAGAAAGGTTTTGCAATATTTTCGTACGTATACGTACGTATATCACGTGATCGAAGTATTTCAAGCCGTGGAAACAACTCACTACGGTTGGTAGTATCGTGAGAGTTAGTGCGCTGAAAGGTTGCACATTGTCTCACTACACCTGAGATTTCCAAGTCGCACGGGTGAAAGTGCAAGGTTTTCTAATTCGGGAACATATTCTTTACTAATCTGAACAAGCAACAAAAAGGTTTGCAGTACGAAAAGTGACAGAGCTGATCACAGTACAGTAACCAGTTGGGTGAATAACTTTCCATCGGGTGGCAAGTACCTTGAAGATCAGGAAGGTCAGGTAAACATCACTGATTTGATTTTTTATAAAATATCCAATATTACAAGGTTTGCAGCAGAATATACGTGATGAATTCAATAAGTTTCCAGCCTTTTTTCGTATGGGCATTTAAAAGTGTCGTAGACTCTTCAACATTCAGAATGTTATTGCTATCCATCTTATGAGATAACTGACCAATATTTATTATTTCAGGTTCAAATCAACAGCTACACCAGCAATTGGAATACACCCTACTAAAGCCTGATTGTCACAGCTGGTGAATTTCTAAAAGGCAATCTGGACGTGAGGATACTTTAGAAGAACGATATGCAATAAAATTGTGTTTTAAACTTGGAAAAAATGCCACAGAAACGTATGGAATGTCTTAGACTGCTTTTGGAGCATCTTGCATGAATCGAGCATGAATTTTTGAGTGGCATAAGAGATTCAAGGAAGGCAGGGAGTCTGTGAGGGAAATTGAGAGGTGTTGGAGGAGTAATGAAGTCAATACACCAGACGCGATTGGCCGAATGGGTTAGGGTTAGTGTTAGGGTTACTATGTTGAGGTTTTAAGGAAGTCCAGGAAGAGATTTCGTCGGAAGAGACCAGCACTCTTCAAATCGGGTCAGTGGCATTTCCAGCATGCACATTTGCACCAGTCCACAACTCAAACATTGTCACAGACTATTTGACCAAGATGGGCATCAAGACAGTTCCTCATCCTCCCTTTAGTCCAGACCTTGCTCCCTGTGACTTTTGGTTATTCCCTAAGCTCAGAGGCTGTCGTTATGAGACAATTGAGGAGATGAAAGAAGCTGTGACGAAGGTGATTGACACGCTCACACAAGAGGACTTCGATGGGCCTTCTAGAAGTTGTTGGAACGGTACAACAAGTGGATTGCAGCCGGAGGAGATTACTTCAAAGGGGACTAGAGTTTCATGTGTGTACTATCATTATAAGTGCCCATACGAAAAAAATCTGGAAACTTATTTGATGATCCTCGTATGTGAATTAGTATTTATAACTTTTGCTGAAAGGTTTGCGTAAAATCATCGTTACTTTCTTATTTCTATCTTAGCTACTAAACAGTTTCAGAAATTGTTATAATTATGTATATTCTATTTGAAACAAAAAATGAAATATGTTCATCCCAAATCTGTTATAACATTTCGAATTCATATCGTCGAAGTGTGTCTAAAAAGTATTAGGATAGAAACTCTATTTGCCAAGACAGAAATAAACAATGAATGAAACATTAATTTTCTTCGAAATAGTTCATTTATCAATCAGTACAGAGTCTATAATGTGGTAGGGGCTCGATATATTTCATTTTCCGCGACAAGTTTCACTTACCATGATTAGAGATGAGTGAATGATTTATCTTAATGACATGTCAACTCGTCTTGGGCTATTTTCATTCCTGACGATTAGGAAATCGTTTTAAATGTATGTTAATAGTTACATTTTTTGTGTTATTGTTTCTTACGATCTTTTTTTACTCATAGTAATATGATATCAAGTATTTCAATCTAAATCAAATAATTTGCACACAGTTGTATGGTTTCAAGAAATTCCTATCTAAAACTAATAATTATTCTGCTTCAAGTAATTATTTGTTTAATAACAGTCATTTCTTTGCACAGTTATATTGTTTCAAGTAACTAATATCAACCCTTTAAAAAATCAAAGCTTCAATTAACTATTCCTATAATAAACAATTTACAGTTATCTGATAACAAGTATTCCTATCTAATACTAACAATTTTAGACAATTTTTTATCCATAGATTTTACTCTTACAAGTATTACTGCTTCAGATGAGTGTGAACTTGGGAGTAATGACATTCCCAGATCTCCGGAACAAGATTCTTACCATCAAATGCAGTTCAGGGTCATACCCTGCTGTCACGTGATGTCCCACTGAGACGATAGAAATAAGATTAATACTATTCCCTGTGTTTGAATTAACAGTAGCAAGCCCTCAGAGAGTGACCGTTAAGAAAGAATGTAGGTCACAGGGGAGACCAGATGTTTATACTTGGTGACCTCACTCAGGTCGCCTGACACTGGAAGGTAGAAGCCAAACGATTGGCTGGGACCCTAAACGGAAGTGGGGACTCCCTCTCGTCAGCGGAAATAGAAAAAAAAAAGTTAGTCGTTGGACAGGGTTCGTATCGGGCAGAACCAAAGCCAGTGCTCCGGGTAAAAGAAGACGAAGAATATTTCAGACACGAGGAAGCCATTTTCTTCAAGCCAGTGTTAAAAATAGCATAAAGTCTATTAGCCCGTAAAAGAAGAAATATTCTCCAGTGGAACCCCGTCGAAAAATAAGATAAGTAACTTTGGGACTATTTCTCCTTATACCCAATTTTATTTACCACTCTCTCTCTCTCTCTCTCAATTTGAAGGAAAACGAAAGAAAAGAAAAGAAGAAAGACATTTATGTTCATGGACTGTTCAATTATTATATATTTGACACTTTGAAGGTGTATATAATTGTAGTAAAAGATTCATGTATTTTACTGTTACCACGTGGTCTAAGTTGTTATTTGTGGCGTCTGCTACGAATTTGTTACTTCATGCTTCCTTTTCAGCTTCTGTTCGCCTTATGTTATCTTGCTTAAAATTGTCCTATAAATTCCTTTAAAAGTTGCCGACTACTACAATATAATACTATTATGACTAAACCTATAGGTCCATATCTTCCATTGTCTTGGGGAGGAAGTCTAGTGGCCTTAGTGGGTGTGTGTATAGTGTGAAATTTGGAACCCCTTGCCAGCGGCGGTCAGTCTGGACATAAATTAATCCCCCACGTAATATGCCAGTTCTAATATGCCTGAGAAAAAAACTCTGAACGAGGACTTATTCTACAAGGGATCAAGTGCCAACCTGCCCCGTCTTTACACGTGCAAAAATAAAGTCTTGTTTTAGGATTTTAGTCAATTTGCCGTCACACTGCAGACCCCTTTTGGAAAAGGATACAAAATATCCTAAGCCCTGCTGAAAGACTATTGAATTAAAACTGATATACTTTGTTACCTATAGCTAATTCAAGAAGAGATAAATTAATGCTCTTCGAAAGGGTCTTTACTCGAAGTGAAATGCAAACGGAACGATGCGAAATTTGAACTCTAATGAGCGTCTCCGAGTAACTTTTATTGAAAAATTATCAATTATTATTATATCCATATTTACCAACCCCTCCACTCGCGCAGGATATGACACAAGGTCAATTTTTAAGCGGAGTTTAACTGGTTTGAATTCAGAGTTTTCCTTCTTCTAGACTAGTTTCCTTACCAAGGCTGAAGAACCTAGTCCGCCCTGTTATTTACCCATAGCTGGAGGGAGAATAATTGGATTCATACCTTTCCCAAGGGTATTAGTGCTATGTGAAATGCATTCAGTCTCGTTCCAGGATTTGAACTTGTGTCGCCCTGTCCATTTTCTACGACGATAACCATTACACTACGGTCACCTCCTTAATTTTTTATAAGATATCAAAAGCATGCAAGATGGATTAAAAATATCTGTTCGGTCTGAAATGTTTAATTGAATGCTTATTTTTGCTTTAAACTCTTCTAACTGAAAGAATTTAATAATTTGCGATCTGATCTACGACGAATCTATAATAGTATACGGTCCGCAGTCGTGCTCAACCCGATCATTATATCTTAAGTGAAGTGTGGAGTTATTTCTTCGTTGCCATTGTTCTTTGGTTCACACTAGCCAGGTGTACATATATCTGCAGGGTCTCATCTATGGCTTAAATAAATGTTTGATGTAATGTTTAAAATGATTCTGAACTAAATTCATCGTCTCTTAATATTAATATAGCAATAAATTATGAAGCTTTTTTCTGTTTAAAATCATATGGACGTCGTATATCTACACCGCATATAATTAGAGACTTTATTTTTTAAATTGACTTCAGAATAAAATAACCCAACATAGACTGACATGCCGTAAAACTAGCCAACCAACCAACCGACCAACCAATTTTAACTTTACTGATAATAGTGTGCTGACTGGATTTACATCGAGCTACGTCACCATATTTTAGAGAAACGAATAATAAAATGCAATTTATAGAGTACTTCCCTTCTTATTTGAAATTTAATATAAATTTTATGAACAAGATGGGATTCAATAGCGTGCTTAATGACCTTTGAAGGTGGCTTTTAAAGATTAAATCTAAGATTATTTGTGCATTACTAACAATATTAGATGAAAAGTCGTCTAAAAATTTACGAAATAAATTTCACCTGATAAAAATGATTATTAGTTTTAAAAATGTATAGGTTGTTAAACGAACATTGTATATGTATACATTGCACCCGAAGAAATTATACAACTATCTCAGCTTTCTCTCTTAAATAGATGTGTACTAAGTTTAGACAGAACAACGTGCGTCAAAAACTAGTGATTCGAATCAAGAAGATTGTGTAGAGCAAAAAAAAAAAAAATGTTTGTTTTTGAACAAGTTGAAATTAGACAATTATTTCAATTACCTCGTGTTCTTTTTTCTCTTGGGTCTTTCTTTCAAATTATTTCTCTCTTTTCTTTCAGGATTTCTTTCTTTGCTTTATTTCTAAATTTTTCTTTGTCTTTCTTCGGTCTTTATTTCATTTTTTTTTCTTCTTTTGGCCATTTTTTTTCGGTTTTTTTCCGTTTCTTTAACTTTCTTTTCTTTCTTTCCTTTTTTCTTTTTTTTTGTTCAATCTTTTTTTCGGCTGTTTTTCTTTCTTTCTTTCTTTCTTTCTTTCTTTCATCGTAAACGTTTTTCCTTCCGTTTTATTTTCTTTCTTTCTTTTTTCTTTCTTCCTTTCTTCCTTCTTTCTTTCTTTCGTTTATTTTAGACGTTTTTCCTTCCGTTTTATTTTCTTTCCTTCTTTGTTTCTTCCTTTGATTTTCACTTTTTTCTCGAAATGATTTAAATATCTTTCTTTCCTCCATCAGGCTTCTTTTCTTTTTTTTAATTTATTTTTCATTTACTTATTTCCGCTTTACTTCTACTTTTCCGAGATCTTATTTTGACTTTTTTCCTTTCGTTCATTTTATTTATTTATTTATTTATTTATTTATTATTCTTTTTCTTTCTTAGTTTGATTTTCTCCTTCTTTCTTTTCTTCGTCTTTCTTCGTTTGTCTTTCTTTCTTCCATTACTTTTCTTTCTTTTGTATTCGATTATTTCTATTCTATCTTTCTTTGATTTATGATTTGACATTTTTCTTTATATCATTCTCGTTCTTCCTTCTCTTTTTTCTTTCTTTATCTTTTTCAATGGTTTTGTTTTTGCCGCGTCAGCGTTTGACATATTTTTATGTTCCTCCCCGCCAAACATTTCAGTCTTTCTTATCGCTCCATGGACGAGTCATCTTCACTAAAACAATTGATATCTTCACAGTCATCTTTATAATACTTTATTGCTTACAACTGCCACTACAATTACAACAGAAGAAAAATAAGTGGATACACTAAGAAACCTTTCAAGTTGTTTTTTAACAAATCAATAAGATATCTAAGAACTTGTGGAAGAAAGTCAAAACATTTATAAAAATCATCATCATCATCATCATCATCATCATCATCAGTTTTGTATCGATTATAATTACTAATGATATTTCCTATACTTGGACCATTTATAGAACTAGCCAAGTCGGCTGGGGCTGGGGCTGTAGAATACACCGACTGCAGAGGGGTAAGACCCCCCCCCCATGAGTGTCCTTGGAGATGACACTAAACAATCTGATGGTGAGATTCTAGTGATGCTGGGGCTTTGGGAAATGCGGAGCTCCCTTTCATTGCCATTGCTCCCAGGTCCACGCTGGCCCGGACTGGTAGAATCTGATAGGGCCCTATCTATGGGTTAAATAGAATCAACGGCATACTTATGCTAAACTGAATAATTTGACAAAACTGAATAGTTTGAAATAGAAATGATTTTGACAATCAAAACGTACTTACATATAAACTGCGTGCTTATGCTAAACTGAATTATTTGAAATGGAAATGTTTTTGGACATTGAAACTGTACTGACACTAAACTGAATTGCTTTATGTAGAACTGTTTTGACATTTAACTGTGTGTAAACAAAATCTGTACTTATACTAAACTGAATCAGCTGAATTAGAACTACTTGACTAAACTGAATAGCTTGAAATAGAAATGTCTTTCACAATTCAACGGTACTTACATTTAAACTGCGTACTTATCCTAAACTGAATTGTTTGAAATAGAACTATTTGTATAAAAATAGATTTGGCGTTGAATAACCTACAAAGGTTGATATGCCCTAAAACCCAAACAACTAAAATAAACCATTTGTAGAACGTACACCGAGCGTCAGGTATTTAAGAGCGTACATTTACCCAGCCATAACTTGAAGACAATCGAACGCAGGACTTCTCAAAGTGTATCATATAGACCCCTGGAGTTGAATACAATTTTGTCAGGGTGAATAAACGCATAAGGATCTAAGAAGGTGAATTTACAAGTTGGCGTAAATAAGTCTCTTTTATAACTGAACAGAACATTTCTGGATCATATTGACGAGTTGTCAGATATGGTACATCTAGCAAAATATTCTGATTCTATATTATGGTCTCTTGTGATGTATCGTTGATATACGACCCATTGAAAACATGCAAGCCATTTAAATGAATGGACGAACTTCATCCCATAAGGGCAGATTATTTCACTTTTCCTTCTATATACGGTCCGCCATACCCGACTTTTCAAGGCCGGAGGACATATCGGCAGAAACGTTTTGGAAATAATAATAATAAAGATGAAGACAATAGTCCGAAAACCCTTAATGAATTAAAGTTATTTTTGTATTTATAGTCAACTGATTCTTTTCTCGTAGAGATTCTTGTAAAGACCAGAAAATTAATTGTACTTTGTAATTCAATGGTTATTTCATTTGGGTCTGAATTGAAATTAAATGCATTAAATAAAAAAGTTGCATTAATTATAAAAGAGTGAGAAGCTCTATAGTAGATATTTCATAATTTTTATCAGAATTGGTTATTAAGCTCAAATGTTATGATAATGATTAATGAGCTCTTGCTTTTCAATAAACAGACTAAATACAAAATATTTTGTTTATCAGTGACATGTCCTGGAAAATATGTCGCTATAAGCAAATAACACTGCTATGATCTTGCTGGTTGAATAAGGTATGATTAACAGTCATCAAAATTAAACTAACTGCATCATATTACTTTCTAAATAGCAACTGAATTTTTAAATATCAAATATTACAATTATTACCCTATCACCATAAACTTTTAAGCAAAATTTAACAAATTCAGAAAAACCTATGTCATTGAATGTCACTAATTTCTATTCGTATTATTAAATTATTTATATTAATGTCAACATTAAAAAATCTATGATAAAAAGTAATGAATTCTAAAACAGAAAAATAAACTATATTTTCTGCGGACAAAAAATATCAACAGACGCTATGCATATGATCTGAGCGTCAATTTTTTTTATCATCCAATCTTTTTTTTATGGGACTGAAGTTTTTATTTGGGAATGACTCTAATAACCATTTCATATTCATCGCTGTTGATCACTAAGAAATGCTAAATTGAATCTCTCATTTCTTTCATTTCTTCGTTATTTCATTTCTTCGTTATTTCATTACTTTCATTTCTTCGTTATTTCATTTCTTTCATTTCTTCGTTATTTCATTTCCTTCATTTTTTCGTTATTTCATTTTTTCGTTATTTCATTTCCTTCATTTCTTCGTTATTTCATTTTTTGGTTATTTCATTTCTTTCATTTTTTCGTTATTTCATTTCCTTCATTTCTTCGTTATTTCATTTCTTTTATTTTTTTTCGTTATTTCATTTCTTTCATTTCTTCGTTATTTCATTTCTTTCATTTCTTCGTTATTTCATTACTTTCATTTCTTCGTTATTTCATTTCTTTCATTTCTTCGTTATTTCATTACTTTCATTTCTTCGTTATTTCATTTCTTTCATTTCTTCGTTATTTCATTTCTTTCATTTCTTCGTTATTTCATTACTTTCATTTCTTCGTTATTTCATTTCTTTCATTTCTTCGTTATTTCATTTCTTTCATTTCTTCGTTATTTCATTTCTTTCATTTCTTCGTTATTTCATTACTTTCATTTCTTCGTTATTTCATTTCTTTCATTTCTTCGTTATTTCATTTCTTTCATTTCTTCGTTATTTTCTTTACTTTCTAAATAGAATCTTTCAATCCTTTCTTCATAGATACATCAGCATCTTCATAAACTGTTATTATTTTTTTCTTTATATAATAATTTCTTCTCGAATAGCGAACGTACGCTCAATATTCAATTTAATTACTCGTCGGTATTAGTTGTCCGTATGATATCGAAGATAATTTCAATTACATACATTACATGCATTGCTTTGGTTTTATGGCATATCAACTATTGCTGGTTATTTAATGCCAAATAATCTTTATTCATACAGGGTGACCCAAAAAAAAAAATAGAACGCGTATATTTTCGACTGAAACTCATAAATTTAATTCGAGCCTTTTTTTTTTCAGGATATGAAGTAGATTCTGTGCATGAAAAATTGGGACCATAGTATTCACCAGCCTGTCCAGAAGTTCAAGTGTACAAAATTAGAATTACTTGCTTTATTTTTATAGAAGTAGTAAAAAAGTATATGGGTTCTGTTTTTTTTTTGGGGGGGGGCACTCTGTATATATCAAATATATACAATTTAGCTTATATTGGTTTTATGGCATTGTAGGTTATTTAATGCCAAATCCTCTATTTACGTATATATCAAATAAATATGATTTGGTTTGGTTGGGGTTTTATGGCATATCAACTATTGCTGGTTATTTAATGCCAAATCATCTTTATACATATATATCAAATATGTATGATTTCGTTTAGTAGGGTTTTATGGCATATCAACCATTATAGGTTATTTAATGCCAAATCTTCTTTATAGATGTATATTAAATATATATGATTTGGTTTGGTTTAGTTTTATGACATATCAACCATTGTAGGCTATTTAATGCCAAATCCTCTTTATATATATATATATATATATATATGTATATATATATATATATATATATATATATATATATATATATTAAATATATATGATTTGGTTTGGTCCAGATGTATGGCATATCAACAATTTTAGGTTATTTAATGCCAAATCCTCTTTATAATTATATATTAGGTATTATATGATTTGGTTTGGTTTAGTTTTATGGCATATCAACCATTACAAGTTATTTAATCCCAAATCATCTTTATACATATATATCAAATATGTATGATTTGGTTTGATAGGGTTTTATGGCATATAAACCATTGTTGGTTATTTAATAACAAATCTTGTTTTTATATATATATCAAAAATATATGATTTGTGAACAGGTTTTTCGATAAACACTCAATTCAATTTAGAATAAGCAATTTGTTAACATTCAGTTTAAATATCAAACAGTTTTATTTGACTCATAGATAGAACCCAGTCAGATGCTGCCATTCCGAGTCAGAGTGGGTCTGGGGGCGATGGCAATGAACTCTGCATTCCCCAAAGCTCCAGAAATATTGTAGCCTGGCAATCAGATTGTTTAGTGTCATATCTAGTCAGTAATAAGGGCGTGATACCCCTCTGCAAAGATGCAGTCGGTGAATTTTACCGCCCCAGCCGTCTGGGCTCACCCATTTAGGTATGAAATACATAGTGTTACTCTGGATGTGCCTGTGGAGTAATGGTTATCGTCGTAGGAAATGGACATGGCGACACGAGTTCAAATCCTGGATGAGACTGATTGCATTCCACATAGCACTAATACCCTTGGGAAAGGTATGAATCCGATTATTCTCCCTCCAGCTATGGGTAAATAGTAGAGCATACTGGCTTTTTCAGCCTTGATTAGGCAACTAGTCTAGGAGAAGGAAAAGTCTGAATTCAAACCTGTTTTTCCGCTTGGAAAAAAAATGACCTTGTGTCATATGATGCCCAGTATTTGTCGCTGCCTCCCACCAGACACGACTTGACACAAGGTCAAAAGCCCGAAGGCCAATTAAAGTGGGGATAAAGGGAAGGGGAAGTCGGGAACAAATCGAGACTCGAACCCTGCTTGTCTGTGCTGCTCATCGGCTCACTTAGTGCAATGTGAGCCTGATGAGGCAAGCAGTTTCACGAACCCAAATGTGGGTCCGGGCACGTATGCCAGTTTGCGGCTTAAACGAGATGCATGGTCTTGTGCCGTACAAGGGGGACAAAGGAGACAAAAAAGCAGCTCGCCCACCCGAAGGTAGCCTAGTCGAAACTAGGTGCCTAATTAAAGGCCCCAAGTCTGCCATTGTTCCTTTTCCAGGGCCACGCTCCGGACCGAAGTCCAGAACAGGACTTGTGTCATATGATGCCCGAGCGAAGGGGTTGGTAAATATGATAATGTTATTCTCCATATCATTAAATGGTTTATTGTCACATTATAAAAGAAACTTGAGCACTCAATCTCAGTAAATTCCTTATAACATCATAATCGCATATTACGCCATATTCTTACGTCTTATTTCCCTATTATATCATATTCTAACGTAACTACTCATTCGCATATTACGTCATATTTTCATATTGCGTCTTTTTTATCATATTACATCATAATATCATATTATGTTATCATATATATTATGTCATATTCCCATATGAAATATAATTCTCATATTACTCCATATTCTCATATTCATCATCATCATGTCGTGCCACTAGCACGGATATCCCTGACCCTCTCTCGCCACTCCTCCCTATCGTTCATCGCCTCTGGCAGGTCTTCAGGGCTTACATCCCGTATCCTCACATAGCTGCTGAATGTATGTTCGTGCTGGTCGTCCTGCTTTTGCCCGGCCTAATGTCGGGGTCCATTGGAGTACATCACTTATGAGCTCGTCCCTGCTTCTCCAACAGTGTCCTGCATGTCTGTTTCGTCTAGCTTGGATAGTTTTCGAGATAGGAGGCAGGTGGCCGTGTAGTTGGTGTCTTGTGGGGTGTTGCCGCCAGGACTTGTTCAATATTGCTCGCAGCATTCTTATGTAATTGCCGTCTAGCTTCTTCTCCAGCCGATTAGTTAGCGTCCATGTAGTGCATCCATACAGCAGTATCGATACGACAGCTGCCTGGAAGAAACTGCGTTTCATTTTATCGGTTAGGTCTGATTTCCAAATGATCGATAGCCTATTGATAGCTGTCCATGCCTTCGTTAACCGCGTGTCGATGTCCTTTTCGGTTGATGAGAGGCTGCTTCCTAGGTAAGTGAATGTGTCTACTAGTTTAGGAGGGGTTCCGTCTTGTGTGGAGATGTCACCTGGCACATCGCATATTAAATATAATTCTCATATTACTCCATATTGTCATATTACATCGTTAATATTACGTGATATTCTCTTATGAGACCATATTCTCATTTTACAACCTATTATCATATTACAACGCATTCCCATATAACATCATATGCCTTTATGTCATATTTTTGTATTAAATCATAATCTTATATTCCCTAATATTCTCATATTTCATCAAATTATCGCATCACGCCATTTTCTCATATTACGTCATATTCTACATTCGATATCAGTTTTAAAGATGAGAAGATATTTATCCTTGCCTCCCACGAGACAGGATTTATCAAAAGGTCTTTTTATAGTGGTCATATATGAGTGGTCGCACATGAGCCGAGACCGCTGCACTGTTGGTCAGTGCTGGTCATTGGATGACGAAGTGCACTATTTACTATGCTATATCAGGTGACCTTGCTGGTCACAGATTCACTCGACCTAAACTTTTCGTGAAATGTGCATCAATGCTTGCCAATGATACCCTACTCGGCATGAAAGCCAGGTGGCCGAACCGAGGCCAGATAAGTTTAAAAAATGAGAAATTCAACAAGAAAAAAACGTATCGTCAATATATTCAGCTTAAGCATTGATCCAAAGTGTCAGAGGCATTTACTCTTGTGCTTGGAGGAGGTACAGTTCTCAATCTGAATATATCATCAGTAATCTCCCATCATATTTGGAATGAAGTGCTTTTAATATCCAGTTTCGATCGGGGCTGTACACGTAGTGTTATGGTTAAACCGCTGGACTGCAGAGTCGTAGTAAGCGAGTTCGAACTCCAGTCGCGTTATTATGTTCACTTTTGGATTCATACCCTTGGGAAAGGTAAGAATCTCCTTATCCTCCCATCCATGGGTTAAATAGTACTACTACTGTCCTTCTGAAAGAATGGATTTGGCCGAGAAGTTTGATATGCCATTAAATAACAAACAAACAAATTAGTTTTCACCACGAAAATATATTAGTCGGATCTTTCTCCATGCTCATCTATTATCTAACCCAGATTAGGTTTTTAAAAATTGAGATGTGTATCCAATGCGATTCTATTCTTTGCTACACAGATTAGGTATTATCAAGAAACATTGTTTTGAGTTCTGGGGAACCCAAGAAAAATCTGTTCAATTAATAAATGAATGAATTATATACTGCCAGCTCATATGGGTTCAATTTAGCGCTGAAGTTTCTGACAAACTGTCTCTCTTATCACGGTTCCAATAAAAGAAAATGCATTTTTTTAGTTTCGTACCATTTTTCTATGTGCCAAATTTTGGTTTTTGATGTTACAAGCTTCAGCAAAGCTCTACCGCACATCGCATGTTAAGGAATTTTTGCTGTTCAACTTTCATTTGATCTTTAAGGTCTAAGTTAAAAATAAAACATTAAATATTCTATCGAGTACATTTTTTTTACCATATCTCACATCTTGAGAAATATTTATTGTGATGGCTTCATTTAATTCTTAAATTTTAGATGAAAATTAACTTTTTATTCCTTATTAATTAAACCAAGTTATTCATTTAATTTCTTTATTGGAAGGTTTTGAATTATTGCTTGGCGAATAAACCCAAACGGACTTAATCTGCTAAAATTAAAAGAAAAAAGTGACGTGTTCTCATGTTCGTGTGACATAAAGCAGATTCCAAAACGGTTTTCACAATTAAACTGTACTATGCGTACTTATGCTAAACTGAATTGTTTGAAATTGAACTGTTTTTGGCATTGAAACTGTACTTACACTAAACTGAATTTTTGTATATAACTGCTTGAATAGTTTGAAATAGAAATGTTTTTCACAATTAAACTCTACTTACATTTAAACTGCGTACTTATGGTAAACTGAATTGTTTGAAATTGAACTGTTTTTGAGATTGAAACTATACTTACACTAAACTGAATTGTTACATATAACAGCTTGAATAGTTTGAAATAAAAATGTTTTTCACAATTAAACTGTGTACTCGTACTAAACTGAGTGTTCGCCTATGGCCCGGGAGACCTGCGTTCAATCCCAGGTCGAGTCATACCAAAGACTAAAAATGGTACTTGATGTCTCCTTGCTTAACACTCAGCATTATAAGGTACGGATCAAGGGTAAAGTGAAGCAATCCGGGAAAGGAGTAGCTCCCTCCCCTACACCTTTGTGTAGTAGCTATCGAAAAGGGAGCCTTCGGGTCACCCTCGACAATGGTCGCCAACTTTACTTACTTATTTACATAAAAATGGATTTGGCATTAAATAACCTACAAATGTTGATATGCCATTAAAACCAACCAACCAACCAAAACGGTTTTCAATTTCCTATTAGTATCAAATTTTTTTCAATAGTTCTATTATCAAAAATACTATTTATTTATACCTTCAGATCCAAAAAGAGAGTGTATTCGCAAGTCTCAACCCCAATCCTGGCATTTCCAATAGACTATGGGTAAAAGATATGGGAATGATCTCAATTCTTGTCCAAAAACTTTATTATCTCTTTCTGGCCGTTCTCCTTACTCCAACATAAGTTCCATTTAAAGCTCTTATGAGAATACAACAATTTCAAATTCCACTTGCAGCATTGTATTAATAGCGTTAGAGTACAACTCATATAAATGTTAATATGCTCTAAGTCTTACCCGTTGAATGAATTTTCCATTTTGAAAAAAAGAAAAAGTTTCATAATATTAGATCGTATATAAGAGGTGGTGCACTGGTATATTTCTGTTTTTTACAAAAAAACATTTTGCTCAAAAAATATTGAGTCTAATTTTTATTTATCTATTTATCTATTTTTTTATTCTCAAATTGCCACTGACTTATCAAAATGAAATCTAGATGTCTAGACGATAATCTAGATATGACATCATGACTTTATCATATGTGTAACAGAGATACGCAGCCTCAATACGTTAGTGACGGTGCTGCTATTTCTGTAGTGAGGTTTTTATGGGTGGAGTTGCATCCCCTGTGAGTTCTGATGTTGAATTCAGAGAATTATTTTTTACTTACATTAGTCGCCCTACCAAGGCTTAAGAGCCATAGCTGTTTTACAGTTTAAGCACTTTTAAAAATGAATTAATGAATTTTCTATGGGCATCATTTATTCGTACAACTTGTGTTATCGCTACAGTTTCATCAGTACTACGAAATATTTTTTCAATGACAACAGAATTTGTTGTCATATATCTTTCATTATCATTAAAAAGAAACCATCGAATCACATACCGATGTATTAGCGAAATATATGATATGAATAAATTGTTTATGTCTATAATTTTATTGGTTATGTAACTTAACCATTTTCTCCGATATCATTATCCAATACACACACACACACACACAGACATACAGACACACACACACACACACACACACACATATATATATATATAAGTTTGCCGACCGTATTTGAAGGTGGCCCAATGGCTCCTTTTTCAACAGCTACTGCATCTAGGTATAGAAGAGGGAGCTACTCCTTTCCCTGTATTGCTCTACTTAACCTTGATCTTGAGTTTTAATCAAGGTGGCATCAAGTTCCATTCTTTGAGTCTTTAGTATGATTCAAACTAGGATTGAACCTACATCTCCCGGTCCATAAGCGAACACTCTAATATACAAATACGTATATATATATATATATATGTATATATATATTTAAGAGTGTATATTTAGGCAGCAAGTTATTATTCAAGCAAGTTTTGTTGAAGACAATGGAATACTATTCATTATTTTTAATTTTATTTTTTTCAAGATTCCTTGTTATTCTTAGAGTGTCAAGATCAAGATAGTAAAGAAATTTTCCCGTGCCTTTTGCCCAAGCGCTGTCGACCATAATTTTGGTCATCATCAAGGGTTGTGTAGTTTTGAGTCGACAGTTGAGTTTTTACTGTTTTAACAGTTTGTAGCGTTTTATTTTGAAGTCGTCGGTTGGAACGTTTTCAGCGTTTTGTTTTAAAACGCTCGGTTCGAAAACACGAGGCGTCCTAATAAAAAAATTAAAAATAATGAAAAGTGTTCCAATGTCTTCAACGAAACTTGCTTGAATATATATATATATATATATATATATATAGTCTGCCTCCCCTACTAGTGACTATGATACCTGACTATGTGACCTATAGCAAAAATTCAATCGCAAGAACTCTAATTGTCGATGCGAGAGGCGGCTAGAATCCACCCACTCATAAGGGGTGGGCTGAGTTTTTGAAATACGTTTATAATTGTCTAAATCTTAAAATGCCCTAAATAAGTGAATAAAAAAATTCCAGTCCAATTTGACACTGGATGAATATTTCGTGATATCTCCATTTTCTCTAAATATCATTAAATCCTTGCGGCATTGGCCTCCAAGTCAATGCACACAAGACGGAATATATGTGCTTTAATCAAAGAGGCAACATCTCCATATTAGACGGTAACACTCTGAAACTAGTTAACAAGTTCACCTACCAAGGGAGCAGAGTCTCATCAACCGAGACAGACATCAACACGCTACTAACAAAGGCATGGACAGCTAACAATAGATTTTCAGTCATATGGAAAACAGACCTGACCAATAAAATGAAGCGCAGTTTCTTCCAAGCAGCGGTCGTGTCGATACTGCAATATGGATGCACCTCATGGACGCTGACTAAACGGATGGAGAAAAAGCTTGACGGTAATAACACAAGAATGCTTTGCGCAATATTGAACAAGTCCTGGAGACAGCATCCCACAAAGCAGCAGCTATACGGCCACCTACCACCCATCTCGAAAACTATCAAAATTAGACGAACCAGACACGCGGGACACTACTGGAGAAGAAGGGACGAGCTCATAAGTGATGTACTCCTGTCGGCTCCTTTACATGGACGAGCAAAGGCAGGACGTCCAGTTTGAACCTACTTACAACAGCTCTGTGCTGATACGGGATGTAGCCCTGAGGACCTGCCGAAAGCAATGAACGATAGGGAAGTGTGGCGAGAGACGGTCAGGAATATCCGTGCTGATAGCGTGACATGGTGATGATGAAGATGAATCCTCAGTATAGTAAAGTAAAGTTGACAACCTTAGTGGAAGGGGACCAAAAGGCTCCCTTTTTCAATAGCTACTCCTTTCCCTGGATTGCTCTACTTTACCATTGATACGTACCTTATATTGGTGAGTGTTAAGCAAGGAGGTATCAAATACCATTTCAAAAATCTTTGGTATGACGCAACCTGGGCTTGAACCCAGGTCTTCCGGACCATTGGCGAACATTCTACCCACTAGTCCAATGAGGCCGGTATTTAAATTCTCGGTATAATGAATATAGATATGAGATGAAACGTAGAATCCGTCACTCCTTTCTAAATAGAAGCATCTATATCATCAGGAACTGGTTATGCTATATGAACCCAATGGGTTTCACGGGTCGTCTAGTTTTGGATAAAATTGTTATGACATACATCACGCTCAGTACACGAAAATAAGCCGAAGGTGCCAGATCATCTTATCCAAATAAAGTCGATGTCTTCGGTTTTTCTTTGTCGCACTCAAAATTGTTTGAGCAATTTAAGCGAGATAAGAGAATGTAAAGCCTATGCAAGAAAGAGATCGAAGAGGTCAAAGAAGGAGAGATTAAGAGAGAGAAAAAGATAAAGAGAGAGATGGATAGAGAAAGAGAGGAAGAGAGAGAAAGATGGGTGCATAGAGATAGATAAATAGAGAGAAAGAGACAGAGAGAAAGAGAGATGGATAGAGAAAGAGAAGAAAAGACTGAAAGAGAGAGAGAGAGAGAAAGATGGGAGCATAGAAATAGATAGATGGATAGAGAGAGAGAGAGAGAGAGAGAGAGAGAGAGAGTGAAGGTGTGTGAGTGTGAAGAAACGTTCATTACATCTAACTTGGGTGAAATTCGATTCTCGAACTGTCAGCTGACGTTTAAACCTAATTCGGGCGGTCGATGTCGTCTGTTAACACCCTCGATGGTCGAATTCAACAATACGCCTGGAGATCCGTCGTAATTTTTCTCTAAGATGGACGGCAATAATGGCAATAACAAGAAAAGAAGTTGCACGAAAGGGAAAATGTTATCAAACACTCTTTTGCACATCAGAGAAGCCCCAAGTCAAAAACAAAAGCACATTGAACAGTTACTTATTTTAGGTAAGCAATAAATTCTTTTCGCCTGATATCTGCTAGAATTAGATACAGTTAGTGCTAAGTTTCTCAACCGTATCAACAATATAATGGGCAACATAACTGGTAACCTAATGCCAAACATGCGTAACTATTCACAGTTTTCTTTCGGGCTATTTTACACTTGCCAGAAATATACACGCCAACACTTTATCACGATCACCTCAGATTATTGCTACCTATTGATAGTTTCCTGAGTATGACATTAAAATGCACCCAGTGGTGAGGTTTCAATTCCTGAACTCTGAAAAGTGTTACGTTCCTGTTCATAACCTTTACTCAAAGCTGTACTCTTACCTGGAGTGGTAATATCTGTTACGGTCCCATCAAATATATAATGTTTGAAAAGTATTAGATATGAATTCTTGAAACCACGCAATTATGCGCGAATTATTTGTATTAGATAAGAAAACTTTATACCATGTAACTGTAAATCATTTTTTTGTTGTTTAATAGCATGTTAACCTCCTTCTGTTATTTAAAGCCAAATCCATCCTTCTAGATGAACCAATAGAGGTACTGTATAACCAATACGGAGTATATTCCTTTCCCAAAGGTATTTGTCTGAAAGTGAACATAATAGAACGAGTGGAGTTCGACCTCGCTTACAACTATTCTGCAGCCGATCGCGTTAACCATTACACCACAAGGACCCAATCACGGTAAATCATTTCTATTAAGAAGAAGAGTTATTTGAAGCTATAATTGTTGTTAAATACCCTACTGGTAAACCGTAATGGGTATGTCTCATTCCTCATAAATACGTTGGACACTATTGTAAGGGTGGGTGGTTTATGCTGACTAACAAATTGGTTAGGAATTGGTACCTTCTTCACGCCGCTGGCAAGTATTGTATTTTGTTAATGCTATAAAGATTTCCGTTTTATTTTCAACCTCCGTTTTGGTAATTTCTCATCCAGTAATCATTTTGTTAAGTTACAATTGTCTACTTAGGATGATTATTAGGAATTACTTTAAACTGTATAACTGTGTGTTAACAAATTTCAATTGTTGAGTAGAATTTAGTAGATTTAGATTTTTGGGTCAAATAAATCTGCTTTTGTGTGTGTGTGTGTGTGTGTGGGTTAGGCATGTACATCCATCCGTATAGCATGTATTTTCAAACATATGAACCTATCAATTGGGCCACTTAGATATATGGGTATATATATATATATATATATATATATATATATATATATATATTGTTTGTTTGTTCCCTCTCTCTCTCTCTCTCTCTCTCTCTCTCTCTCTCTCTCTCTCTCTTTCTGGGTAGTTCCCGTGGTATATTAGCTAAAGGGCTGGACTACAGTCTTGAAGAAAGCGAGTTCGATCTCCTGTGGTACGAGGTGCATATGATAAGTTGCCAGACTTTTTTTGTACAGGCATTTAAAATTGTCGTAGACTCTTGAAAATTCAGTACGTTATTGCTATACATCTTATGAGATGGCTGCCCAATTTTTATGATTTCAGGTTCAAAGAAACAGCTACAGCAAGAATTGGAATACACCCTACTAAAGCCTGATTGTCACAGCTGGGTAATTTTAAAAATGCAATCTGACACTTTAGAAGAACGATATGCAATAAAATTGTGTTTTAAACTTGGAAAAAATGCCACAGAAACGTATGAAATGCTTCAAACTGCTTTCTACCATCTTGTATAAATCAAGCAACGGTTTTTGAGTGGCATAAGAGATTCAAGGAAGGCAGGGAGTCTGTGAGGGATGATGAGAGGTGTGAGAGGAGTAAGGAAGTCAGAACACCAGAGTTGATTGGCCAAATAAAGAATTTCATGGCCAAGGACCGTCGTGTATCTATAGAGACAAAAAGTGCACAGTTTGGTGTCAGTGTAGGTACTGTACACACAATTATTCGCGAGGAACTGAAGATGTGGAAGATTTGCGCGTAGTTTGTCCCAAGGGTGCTCATCTTTGTCACAGACTATTTGACCAAGATGGGCATCATGACAGTTCCTCACTCTCCCTATAGTGCAGACCTTGCTCCCCGTGACTTTTGATTATTCCCTAAGCTAAAAAAAAAAACAGCCTTAGAGGCTGTCGTTATGAGACAATTGAGGAGATGAAAGAGGCTATGACGAAAGTCATTGACACAAGAGGACTTCCATGGGGTCTTCCAGAAGTCGTTGGAACGGTACAACATGTGCATTGCAGCCGGAGGAGATTACTTTCGAAGGGAACTAGAGTTTCATGTGTGGACTATCAATAAAAGTGCCCATACGAAAAATGTCTGGAAATTTTTCGTATGCACCTCATACTATTAAGTTTACTTTCGAACTTATATCTTTAGTAAACGTATGGACCTCCTATTTCCCTAGCTGTGAGTTAAACAGTAGCTCTATGGTTCCTCAAAAAGAATGACTTTAGCATTACAAGAGAGATACGCCATTAAACGAAGAAATCAATGCAAACCATTTCCCTCTCGTTCTCTTTCCCTAACTCCTCCATCCTCTCTCTCTCTCTCTCTTTCTCTCTCTCTCTCTCTCTCTCTCTCTCTCTCTCTCTGTGTGTGCACGCGTAAGTAAATCTCTAGGACATGTACTTTTGTCTATGTACATACAACTTTATATTAATATATCTTCAATACATTCTTGTGTGTGTGTATGTGTGTGTGTGTTTGTCTTTGTGCGTAAGTGTGTAAGTCTATCTATGTCAGAGGTCATCCATGCATATATGATTATTAACTCTGCGTTCTTGAAGTATGTGTATATGTATGCGTCCATGCCTGCGTGAAAGCACCCGTGAGATACGTATGCTCATCTGTGTATACCCTATGCTTAATTTTGTGTATGCCTACTTGTTGCAAGCGAGTGTAATGAATGCATGTATTTACCTACCTATTCATTGGAACAGGATGCGACACAAATTCGATTTTACAGGTTTTCCTTCTCTTAGATCAGTTGCCATACCATGTTTAAATAGTCCAGTCTTCCGTATTGTTTACTTATATCTGGAGAGAGAATAATTTGATGCATATCTTTCCGAATGGTGAAATACAAACAGTCCCATGCAGGATTTGAACACGCCTTACCGTATCCATTCCCGACGAAAATACCCCTTTCACCGCGAACATCTGCAAATATAATGCAGGTATGTATGTATATATAATGTAATGTATGTATATGTATATATGTAATGTATGTATTGCAGTCGTGTCGATACTGCTATATGGATGCACCACATGGATGCTAACAAAACAGATGGAGAAAAAGCTCGACGGTAACAACACAAGAATGCTGCCAGCAATATTGAAGAAGTCCTCGAGACAACACCCCATAAAGCAGCAGCTATACGGCCACCTACCACTCATCTTGAAAACTATCAAAGTTAGACGAACCAGACATGCAGGACACTGCTGGAGAAGCAGGAACGAGCTCATAAGGGATGTTCTCTTATGGACCCCATCACATGGCCAAGCAAAAGCAAGGTGACCAGCGCGAACCTACATACAGCAGCTCTGTGAGGATACGGAATGTAGCCCTGAGGACCTGCCAGAAGCAATGAACGATAGGGAGGGATGGCGAGAGAGAGTCAGGGATATCTATGCTGGTGGCACGACAAGATGATGATGAATGTATGTATTGATGTATATATTTACTGTGTGCCTGTTTTTATGAATGAATATTGGTATATATGAAAGCACAGGTGGTATAATTGTTACTGTCGTAGGAAAGGGACTTGCTGACCCAAGTTCATAACCTGGACGGGGCTGTTTACTAATCATATAGCACTATATTGTCTTAGAAAAGGAAAACTCTGAATTCTAACTTCTAACCTCTTACAATTCACTTAAAAATTGACCTTGTATTACACCTTGCTCGAGTCTGGTGTGTGTGTGTGTGTGTTTTACATACTTTTGTCGCGTTCTTTCAGAGTAGAAGCTTAGAATACACCTACTGTATCCTCTGCAGGATTAGTGTCGGTGGCAAGGATTGATTTCTAGAGCTCTGTGGAGTGTGAAGAATCCCTTCATTGCCATTATTCCCAGGTCCACTATGACCCTGAGTGGTTCTACCTGTTAAGGTCCCTTATATGGATCAAATAGATTTTCTAAGTATTAAGATTGTACAGGAATACGTGACGCTATATAACTGAGGGCAAACAAAGGATTTTTTTTTAAACCGAATTTGGTTTGATTTCGTTTGGTTGTTTCATTTTACGGCATATCAACCTTTTCGGGTCATTTAAAGCAAAATCAAGTCATTTTATAGAAACTTTGTTTTAGTTTGGTTTGATTTGGTTAACTGGCATTTCAACCTTTGTAGGTTATTTAATGCCAAATCCATTTGTATACATATTAGCAGATCAAACAATTCAGTTTAGCATAAGTACAGTTTTTTTTACACACAACTAAATGTAAAAACAGTTCTATTTCAAACAATTCTGTTTAGCATAAGTACGCAGTTTGAATGTCAAAAACTGTTCTATTTCAAGCTATTCAGTTAAGTCAATAAAGTTAAATGGTTCCAAGTATCATTAACGATTCAGTTAAACATCAGTCATTTATTTCCAGCCATTTTTATGTAAAAACAGTTCTATTTCAAACAATTCCGTTTAGCATCAGTACACAGTTTAAATGTGAACATTTTCTATTTCAAACAATTCAGTTTAGCATGTACACAGTTTAGTTCTATTTGAGCCATAGATAGGACCCAATACGGTGGTACCCCGCTGAGCCAGTGTGGACCTGGGAGCGATGGCAATGAAGGGATACTCCGCATTCCCGAAAGCTCCAGCATTACTGGAGCCTCACCATCATTATATTTTTAGTATCATATACCGGACCGTCGTTGGGGAAGTCTTACCTCTCTGTAGAGATGCACTAGATTTATTCTACAGCCCCAGCCGATGGCCCCTAAAAAAATTATGTTAATGTTAGACACTAATATTTGAAAGCATTTAACTGAATGCAAATTATTAAGAATTGTTTCTTGAAGCTCCAATTGTTTTCAAAAAGAGTGTTACAATTTTTTTACTTGAAGCTATATAACTGTTTGTGAATTGTTGATGTTAGATAAGAATACTTGAAACCATATAACTGCAGGTAAGATAATAGCGGTGAAAAGGAACACTTGTCGATAACTCATATCTTGTACTTAAAAAGGTAAACCTATTTCGAAAACAGTTTTCCATTGTGGCTTTTCGATGAGTATTTGGTCTTAAGTGTTGTATAGCTATGACCAACAATACAAACACATATGCATGCAGAATCATAACGACGACACAATAAAGACGAGCGACACAGTTCTTTAGAAAAATAAACCTCTAACTTTATTGAAAGGGTTGTGAGTGAGAGGGAGTTGAAGACCGAACAGAACTGCAACATATTGACCCCCACTCTTATGGCCATAACAGCGTTTCTTTCCCGTTCTCCTGGGCTGCTCAACCGGGGGCCTAGGGGCCCAACCTCGCTGGGACATGTTCCTCATTCCAGCACTTTCTCCCCAACTCGTCTGATCTCCAACTCGTCTGATCACCAACTGATCGAATTTCCCGTGCACCGAGTTATATAATAGTTCGACGCACACCTTCTTCTTGTGGGCGTCACAAATTGCACCCATTCAACCCGTCCTCGCTCAAGGTTATAATCTGATATTCTTCGACCGGATGCACCTGTTATTTACACAGGTGCATTTCCTATTTTGGCAGCTTGGCCGGGATCAATATGCAACATTAAGAGGAGGAGACTAATTAATGATAATTAGTGTGAAAAATGGATTAGGCAAACTGGGTTCGAATCTCCTCAAGGCTGTTGACGTTTAATTCTATATGAATAAGATGATAACGGGTTTAGAGGGGATTTGAACCCAGTTTGCCATTGTGAAAAATATCTTCTTTCTTTAACATTGGGTTGCATAATAGGAAAGCCTATGCCCTCTATGCCTTGTGGACAATTCTAGGGGCGCGGCAAGACAACATGATTTGGAAAGTGTTGGTATTCCATGAAAACTTGCCCACGCTTGCTCTTAAACGCGGACAAAGATTCATAGTCACAGAAGACTGACGGGTGTCATCGAAAATTCAATATTCATTTCTTCTGCTTTTCATCGCTACAATTCCCATCAACAGTTCCTGACCACCAGAATTTGCTGTGAATCTTATAGATTCTTTCAGGATTGCCATCATTCTCGATCGAAGTTCAACTGAAATAGTTTCTTCCCAAGAACGGCGAAAATGAGGAATAAATTTCCTCAAACTTAAGCCCTTTAGATAACTGCATTGGATAAACGCCAATGATATTTTTAACTGTAACTTGTGTGGTGCAAGGGAACTTGGGCAAGTGGCAATGGTAGCTCTATTAGCTAATGCTTTAATATTTTTTTCATATACAATCACGGTTTAGAACGTCGGACATCCTGCTTTTGCGGTTAAAACAGTTTTTAAGACTGGTAAATCTGTAATTGCTACACAGTCAGCTTTTTGAGCTCATTTCATGTTATGTCAGAATGACCCTGTTCCACATAGAATTTTCAATCCATAGCAGTATCAATCTTCTATCTGGACCATTCAGAATAAACATGAATTGATTTTATTCTTTTGTTTCTGGGATCAATTGAAAACTTCATATCGACTCATTTTCGTAACTTCGTTTCTTTAACAGCTTTTTGTAACATATTGACCTCCGACCCAGCCACCGATCAAGGAACCAGTGCATCCGGTCGAAGATATCAGGGTATAACCTTGACTGTGGACGGGTTGAATCGGGTGCAGATGTGACACCCACAAGAAGCAGGTGAATGTCAAACAATTATATAACCCGGTGCCACGGACAGATTCAGTTAGTTGGAGTCAGTTAGTTGGAGATAAGATGTTGTAGAGAGAACCAGCACCCAGAAGAGGGCAATGGGCCCTCAGGACCCCCGATTGAGCAGCCAAGCAGAACGAGAAAAAAGTGCTGCTAAAGACAAAGGAACTGGGGGTCAATATGTTGCAGTCTGTTCAGTCTCCAACTCACCTCTCATACATCACCCTTTCGCAACCATTTGGAATAAAGTGTGAGAGGTATATTTTTTCTAAAGAAGTGTGTTCGTTCCTCATTTTTGTAAAATTTTGTTTCCGCATGCATATGTATATAGTTTTATCATGGCTATACGACATTTTCTCGAGACAAAATTTTCTTGAGAACGAACTCTGTTACAGAATCCAGACATTTCCGAAAATGTTCCACTGAAATTAGAATCAACAATATCAATAATTGCCTTGATTTGAAAGTTCACGTGCGAAATAACGTACCCTCTGTTATCTTGAGTGGGTGTCCCCGTGGTGTAATGATTAAAGCAATAGATTTCGGAATCGTAGTAAGCGAGTTCGCGTTATGGCGTTCACTTTCCGACTCTTCGGAAAAATATGAACCTCCTTATCCTCCCAGCTATGGGTTAAATAGTACCACTACTGTTCTTATAGAAGGATGGCTTTGGTATTATATAACCTACAAAGGTTGATATGCCATTAAACAAAGATACTAATCTAAACTAAACTAATCAGTTATTTAATAGCTTCCCCATAACCGACCGTATGTAGAAAACATTCAGTAAAAGACATTGTCAAAATCACCGGTCAAAGTTCAAAATTATGATTCGTGAGAAACAGTATCCTTGTGCTTGGCTGTAGATATTAATGTGAAAATTAAGAGATATATATATCCAAAAGAGCAGAGAGCTGAGTTTTAGGCGCCGATTAAAATACATGTATATTTACGGGGTTTAATCGAGACCGCTACTATAAGTGGGCTACGATTTATGGTACATTGTATCCTTCCTTCGTCTAATGATGAAAATCTGTTACAATTATCTGATTGTGAGAACAGTCCAAAAAAAATAAAATTAACATCCGAAATAAACGTGATTGGGGTTTCGTAACGAGTTTGTTCTTTTATCCGCTCGTTCATTGACCTCTTTCTCGATACCTCTTCATCATCTTCTTTCGTTACCGCCACTTATCATCGTTCTTTTTTTAACTTTTCAGACGTTTCAACTCCGAATCTATCTGCTTGCTATTTAGAGTTAATAAATCAGGTGACAGACTTGCTTAAAGCAAAGATTTTTGTAAACTATAAGCGTTGATCAAAGTCAGAAAAATGTATTTTTCAATGTCGCGATAAATAATTTTCACACTGAACATAAATAAGAGACCTGCTTATATAAGAACGAGTGTAAAGTTTTTCTTTGTGTCTATTTGTAGTTGTTTTATTTTTTTTATTTTTTTGTGATTTAAGAGGTATTGTTTTTTCTTTTTTTTTTTTTTTTTTGTTTGTTCATGACTTGGACTAGATCAAAAATGTGGTAAGTATGCGCCCTACCTAAGATCAAAGTGTTATTTTTTTTTTTTTTGGTGTTTTTATTATATACGCTAATTTATGCTAATGTGATTTTAAAAAATCCCTGACTTTGTCAAATTATATAGGAGGCTAGTTGTTTTATGCAAGTGGCGGTGGCTTTCGTGTTGCCATTTTATGTGCCGAGACTTGACAGATATACACACATACACACACATATATACACAAACACACACAAAATCTCATGGATACACACAAACACACGCACGCATACATATACATAGTTAAGTGATTTATATATATATATATATATATATGGAAAAATGGTAGATTTAGGCAAATCTGACAAGATGATAAGAATAAATGGAAAATTAGATAAACCAAACACTTACAACGAGTTTAGCAGAAATATTTCTTTTTCAGTCTGAAAAAAGTTTTCCTTTAATAAAGTACGAAATAACACTACTACAAAACCCGTTGTAAGTGTTTGATTTATCCACTTTTCCACTTATTTTTATCACACACACACACACACACACACACACATACATATATATATATATATATATATATATATATATATATTTATATATATATATATATTGTTCAGACGAAGTGGCAAAAAATTTATGAATTTTAAAATGTTTTTTTTTGTTTACGAAAGAGGGAGCATATATTCGTATCGAATGAATTTAATAATTGCTCAAAAAATTCCGCCATCGAAAATTTTTTGCTACATCTACAGTCTTTTTTGAACATAGAATCATTTTTCTTTAGGATGCGGTCCTCGTAATGTAGTGGCTAACGTTCTGCTCTGCAACATTTGAAATAAGCCATTTCAGAACCCCAATCGCGCTATTAAGTTCACTTTCATTCTCTAATATTCTTGGCGAAGGTATTAAAGTCTTTATTCCTCTCAGCAACTGGTTATATAGGGCCTCTCAATTTTTCTATAAAGATAGATTTGGCATTAAATGACTCACGAAGGTTGATATGCCATAAAACAAAGAAACCAAAAGAAAGCAATTTTTGTGTGCTTTAAACAATGTTATTTTTTATTGACTCAAAGCATTTAATGAATGGTGTTATCTGGCATCTTTATCTTTTTTTAAAATAAAATTATCGCTGCCCGTTGAAGTGTTAATTCACACAGTTCGATAGAAGATAATGTTGGTTTGCACGGCACCAAATGACGTCACACAACAGTTACCAAAAAGGGGCGTAAGACTAATTGTTAAGTACATTCAGAATTCCCTGTCTTTGTCCAGGGAATAAATTAATTTGGTTTTTTGATTATATATATATATATATATATGTGTATATTTATCCTTAAGGGTTTTCGGACTATTGTCTTCATCTTTATTTTCATTGTTATTTCCACAACATTTCGGTCGATATGTCCTCCAGCCTTCTTCAGGTGTTTGTCGAACTCGGGAACCTTCACGAAACTTCGAACTCCGTCCTTTATTGAATCCACGGGGGTCGCCTGTTCTGATTCCGTTATTCATAACCAGTTGCAAGTGTTAAGTATTCCTGTATTGTTACTTGCCTGCAGTAAGGATTGAACCTGCAACCTTAGAACCTTATTGGCGTTGGTTCCCTAAGCTTCTAAAGAGACAATCTATGGGATGTTGCAGGTTCAATCCTGACTGCAGGTGAGTAACAATACAGGAATACTTAACACTTGTACCTCGTTATGGCTAACGGAATCAGAACAGGCGACTCCCCGTGGATTCAATAAAAGACGTAGTTCGAAGTTCCGTGAAGGTTCCCAAGTTCGACAAACTCCTGAAGAAGGCCGGAGGACATATCGGCCGAAACGTTTTGGAAATAACAATAAAGATGAAGACAATAGTCCGAAAACCCTTCAGGATAAAAATCATCAAGCTTCGTCTCAGAAATTTAGACAACTTATATATATATATATATATATTGAAATGAATAGGTCTACAAAGAGATTTATATTCTTTTAAAAGTTTCTTGCTTTCTTCGGAGAACTTTTAATGATTTTTCCGGTGTACTTTTTTTCATTTATATAGTGGTGACTGTTTTGATGGGGGTGATTGTTTCTTTTACTTCCGTGACAGACATTTTGTAGGTATTGGCTGTCTCTTAAACTTTTTTTCCTTTACCTCCTCTCCTTATCTTTCCAAGGGTGTATTTTATGTCTTCCCTTCTGGATGCAATTTCTCTTCCACCAATTTTTCTTTGATATTTGATATGCGATAAAGCTTTTTTGTTGTTTTACCAAAAACTAATTTGGAGAAGAGAAAGTGCACCTACAAGGGAGGATACAAAACACACTCTTGGAAAGAGAAGGAGAGGAGGTAAAGAAAAAGAAGAGGAAGAGAGAGCCAACATCTACAAGGATTCTATCTCGAAATTAAAAGAAACAACCACCCTATCAAAACAGTGACCAATATATAAACCAAACGCCACACCGGAAAAACCATTAAAAGTTCTCAAGAAAGCAAGAAACAGGAAACACGTGTAAGAACTTAACAAATAATTTTTAAAAGAATAGAAATCTTTTTGCGGACCAATTCATTTTAAAACATTTACATATTTCTCTCTTTGAACCAAGAAAAAAAGAAAAAAATATTTCATATATATATATATATATATATATATATATATAAGTGCTAACAGAGTCAGAAAAATCTGCCAAGGTTTTACCAAACTGGATCTTAAGGACGATTCTTACCGAAGAAGGGTTGAATCAAAACTACATATTATTGATTAAAAGGCTGCGCGAAAGAATAAAATTTGCATATAAAATGGAAAATGGATACTTAAATGAATAGATGATGTCTATATAATAAATGAATAAATAAATAAGGTTGAACTAATTCGTAACTTACCTTCTAAGTACTGATCTCTTCTTAAGCCTACAAACATTAAGTATTTCCGACCTTTGATAAAGTAATTCATTGGGATTATTAACGGAAGCTTCTTTTCCATTTATAAATTACAATATGCCCGTGGTGTAATTGTTATCGTCGTAGGAAATAAACACGGCGACACGAGTTCAAATCCTTGATGAGACTGATTGCATTTTAACATAGCACTAATACCCTTGGGAAAGGTATGAATCCAATTATTCTCCCTCCAGCTATGGGTAAATAGTAGGGCAGACTAGGTTCTTCAGCCTTTGTGAGACAACTAGTCTAGGAGAAGGAAAACTCTGAATTCAAACCTGTTAAACTCCGCTTAAAAATTGACCTTGTGTCATATCCCGCCCGAGCGGAGGGGTTGGGTAAATAGGTAAATAGGATAAATGACAATATTTATCCCCCACATTATATTTACGGCATTTTTACTATTTCCCATTCTAATATAGGGTCTGTAATTAGACTCTTCTTAATTTGCCACGTATAGTTGGATAAACTAGTTCTGAATTTCTATATTTCGTGTACAACACAACTTCTATGATTGTATTATCTTTTTTTGCTGAGTCCCTGCTTAGAACCGACATATACTTTTTAACATTTCTACAAACGTTTCTGTCATTAGATCAACGACTATTTACCCCCACCTTATGCACTATACCCTCAAATTGACACTCCCTTTTTAGGGGACAATTAGTTTTTTAGTACAGAGAAATTTAGTCAACTCAGTTCGTCGATTATTCCTAAACTTTTTGATGTACTTTCATTAATTAAACTTGCCACATTAGGTATAGTACTGTAACTTAATTAATCATCTTCCTATTATATGTTTTGTATCATTTATTCAACGTAGGAAAGGTTTTCTTTCTTTCTTTTTTTAATAAACTAAGAATTATTTCCCTCACATCATCAGAATTATAGAATTGTTATAAAAACTAATAAAATATTTGCATATATATATATATATAAGTCCGAATGGCGTTGACACAGTCAATGGCAATTGTTTAGTTTCTCGTCGAAACGTTCGTCTGCGTATCACATAGTGCATTTTCTTGCCTATCACAAGTATTGAGCAATCTATGTTCGTAAATAAAGCAAACATTAAAATTAATTTATATATATGTGTGTGTGAGTGCCTATGCTCGCGCGTGTGTGTGTGTGTGTGTGTGTGTGTGTGTGTGTGTGTACAGACATTTCGTTTATAAAATGAAATAAGGCAGTCCAAAATCATGACTTCGAGTACAATCTCGCCTGAATATCGGGTACGTGAAACTCAGAGTCGTCAGTAATAAGGGTATTCTTTTGAATTTTTTTTTAAAGAGCAAAGTATTTTACTGATTTATAACAGCATATTTTAATCATATATATATATATGTGTGTGTGTGTGTTTGTGTCTATTTGTGTTTGGGTGTGTCTGTGTTTGTTCTTACATGATAAACAAACAAAATTACAAGCTGATATGCAAATCAGTATACAGTAGGCATGTATACGTACTTAGATTGATGAGTAAAAAGAAGATAAAAAAAGTTATATGAATAAATTTTCAAAATTATTTGGTGATATATATTTTAAATTTTCATCACGAAATTTTATTTCAAACTTTTTTTTTTTTTTTTTTCAGAGAGGTAAATTTTGAACGTGAAAGTCAGTAAAACTTTTCAATCACACCGTAATTAGATCATTAAAGCTAACAGTAATAATAAAAAACAAAACAAAACAAAAAAAAACATAAAACAAACATCATCTGCAATGGACGATGGAAAACAGGCATAATATCATCTTGTAAAACAGATTGTTGATGTAATTTGCAAAAGACGTTTTTTATTTCATTATTTTAAGTTTTAACTAATTTTAAAGTGTGTTATTATTATTATTATTATTATTATTATTATTATTATGTTTTTCTAAGCTTTAGCACTTTTTTTGGAATTGTTTGTCATTTCAGATCTTACAGTTATTTTTGTTTGAAATTTGTTTTAATCTTACAGTCCTTTCATTTCTTTCTCTTTTTTTTTTTTTTCAATTCCATAAAAGGAGATGTGTTTTTAAAACGTTTCATATTTTGTATAGGTTTAGAAGTTCTCAAGTTGGACCATTACTAATTACTTTAATAAAAGAGATTTTTCTTGAAAGGATTAAAAGATTTGAAAGAACAAAAACAAAAGCAAAAAAAAAATGAAATAAAATGAATATTTTAAACAAATTAAAGACTTATTTCGGTTTTGACGGAATTACGGCTGGCGCATTTTCACATATTAAAGTGACAAAACAATGAACGAAGGAACAACAAAGATGAAAGGCACCACCACAATGGTATCGTCTCCGCCGACTGCAATAACAAGAGCGAAACGGAAAAGAGAAAGGAAATAAGGCGAGAAAAAAAAAAAAAAATCTTCTAAACAAAGAATATTCGAGCGTGCAATGAAACAGACTTGATCGTCTCAGAAGAACATTTTTGGATTCGATTTCGCTGGAGAGTTTGTGTGCCTATGTGAGTACGAATTATATACCAGTGTATTGCTTGTGTGTTTCTTCATATGTGTATGTGTATGTGTATGCATGGGTTATTAATATTCATGTTTATATATTGTGTATTCTCGTGTGAATGTTACGCATTCTTGCGCGTATGTTGTGTATCCTATATGCGCATATTATGTATACACAAACATATATATATATATGTGTGTGTGTGTGTGCGTGTGTGTGTATGGGGGGTGTATACATAATACTATATATATATAGTATGTATACATAATATTATATATATATAGTATGTATACATAATACTATGTATTTATATATATACATATAATATGTATTCTTGTGTGTGTGTGTGTGTGTGTGTGTGTACATAATACTATATATATATATATATATAGTATGTATACATAATACTATATATATATATATATATATACATAATATGTATACATAATACTATGTATTTATATATATAGTATGTATGTATACTTGTGTGTGTGTGTGTGTGTACATAATACTATATATATATATATAGTATGTATACATAATACTATGTATATATATATATATATATATATATATATAGTATGTATACATAATACTATGTATTTATATATATATAGTATGTATTCTTGTGTGTGTATGTGTGTGTATGTGTGTGTGTGTGTGTGTGTGTGTGTGTGTGTGTGTGTGTGCACTTGAATTCACGCGAGTATGCCGAGTATGTTTAACTGTGTAAATCATCATCATCATCATCATCATGATGTCTTGTCGCCAGCACGGATATCACTGACCCTCTGTCGCCACTTCTCCCCATCGTTCATTGCCTCTGGCAGGTCTTCAAGGCCACATCCCGTATCCTGACAGAGCCGCTGTATGTATGTTCGAGCTGGTCGTTCTGCTTTTGCTCGGCCATATGTGGGTCTCCATCGGAGTACATCCCTTATGAGCTCGTCCCTGCTTCTCCAGCAGTGTCCTGCATGTCTGATAACGAAGCCATGGACTGCTATCGATAGGCTATCGATCATTTGGAAGTTAGACCTGACGGATAAAAGGAAACGCAGTTTCTTCCAGGCAGCGGTCGTGTCGATACTGCTGTATGGATGCACAACTTGGACACTAACAAAACGGCTGAAGAAGAAGCTAGACGGCGATTACACAAGAATGCTGAAAGCAATATTGAACAAGTCCTGGAGGCAACACCTTACAAAGCACCAACTATACGGCCACCTACCTCCCACCACGAAAACAATCCAACTTAGACGAACCAGATATGTAGAACTGTGTAAATAGTAACTTACTAAGCTTTTTAGTTAGATGTGGCTCTAGGCTATATGAATGGGGCCTCCAATGAGACTCAAACTCGCTCATAAAGGTTTGCTAATCTAGCTTGCTGACCATTTTACCACCCAAGGTGCTCTGTTTATCTGTGCGAATACATATGTGGATTATGCATTCACAGATTTATATTCTTGTGTGTGTGTATGTGTGTGTTTGTGTGCCTATGTCTGTGTGAGTGAGTTTTCTTGTGCAAATGTTTTTGTTTGTGTGTGCGTGTGCGCATACAGATACACGCGTATACGTAGTTTTTGCCTGCATATGTGTACATATGCCGCGTAGTCTCGATGGTCAAGATTTTTCCATTGATTTCCAATTCCTTCAGTGCATTCTCCAAAACATTGAGGACCATTCCGAGTGTACCAATTATAATTGATATCACCGTCAACCTCATGCTCCACTGCTTTTATAGTCCTCTGGCAAGGTCTATGTATTTTTCTATCTTTTTGCATTCTTTTATTTTTATTCTGTGGTCCACTAGGACGACAAAATTCTCGACAGCAAATTCTCTTTTTTTTTCTTATTGGACACTTGGTCTTGTCTTTTTGCTGGGACTAAGTGATCGTTTGTTTCTCAAAATCCCGAGAGAATTTTATGCATCTAATTCTCTAGGACAGATTCTGGTTTGTGCTAATACCAATTTGTAGTATGGTCAAAATTCTGTACGATGCAGGATTCACAGTGGATCACTTTTCACGCTACGTCGTGCCTGTTCTTGTACAGATTTTCGACTTGTTTACTGCAATCGCTTATAATTTGATTAATCATATTATTATCATTATTTTTATTTACTCCATTGAGAGTTTCTCACACCAGTGATAGCTGATTGTTTCTCACTGTAGTTTGAGTGATAGATAGTCTCCTTAAGTCTCCAGGACTCTTCTCAATATCCTGGCCGATATCAATAATACTGTAGTTTGGAAGGTCTCCACTCGTAGTCTTATTACCAAGTCCTCCAGTCTTTGTACCAATCCTTTAGTGACCTTACCGAGCGCGCAAATTACCATAAGTATCACTGTCAATTTCATGTTCTGTAGTTTTTTTTGTTTTTTTTCTGTTTTCTAGCGTGGTCTTGGTACTTATCTTTCTTTTAGTTTTCTTTCAGTTTTACCCTGTAATCAGCAATAACTTCAAAGACCACTACAGGAATTTTTTTTTTTTTTTTGACTATCACTAGGTCTGACCGTCTGACCGATATTAAGCGATCCATTTGTGTTTCAAAATCCCATATAAATTTATGTATTTTCCAGTACTAATTCAAGGTTATGCATATGGTCAAATTTCAACTTCCTCCACTATTTACTGTGGATTAGATTACCCATCCAATCGAGTCTAGTCTAACACTCTTTTTGTGGTAACTTACAGCATTCGCTTATTATATGATTGATCGTTTCATTTCCATCACCACACAACCTATTTTATTGCGTCTTGTCTATTCTTGCATTGGCATAGTTAGTCCTTACGGACTCTGCTGCTATCAGAAGATAACCAGTTTCTCTCTTAAGGTTTCTTTTTCTGAGCCATGTCTAAGTTTTCTCTTGTGAGATTTTGCTCGTTTGTCGCTTGTAATGTCCCTACAGTTGTTTCTTTGTTGTTTTTTTTTTTTCATTTTTGTTTTCTGATTATTTTTGTCCTGTTGATGCTTGTGTTGCCTGTATTGTTTCTGGTTGTTATAATCCATCTTTCTCTGCATTTTTTAATGTCATCTTTTAGTCTTTATATCGACGCATCGACGCTATCTTCAATGCTGCCTAGTCCTCTTCTTCCCTCTTTTCTTGTCACAGTTTGTCTACTTCATCACTGGGATGTAAGGCTTAATGTATCGCCATGAATTTCCTTTTTCTCCGGTCTATTTGTTGAAGTTCTTCCCTCGTTTATTTCAAGAATGGACCTGAGTATCTTTCAGTGGGGGACAACCCTGGCGTTTATCCCTTTCATGAGATTTCTCCTACATAGTTTGGTTTCCAGTAGTGTCCTCGTTCCCCTGAGATACAAGTTTTTTCTTTCATCTCCACATTTTTGTCGGTGTTCGCTTCTAATATTCCCAAATATCAATGTTTTCTTTTTTCTGATCTTTTCTCGTTTTGGTAGTTCCATTCCTTCCGTCATATGTTGTTTCCCGCTTTTCTTTAATAGAATAGAGATTTTTTTTCTTTCTATGCTGAATTCCGTCTCAATTTCCTGACTGTAAATTCTCACGACTTAGGATTTCCCATTCTTTTTCATTTTTGGCAAACAATTTGATATAGTCCATGTACATTCGCTGATTGGTCTTTTCTTGTGATTTAGTTAGTTTTTCTCCGCCAGTGCATTTCTTTCACTATCACAAATAATAATGGTGACAGCGGATCTTCCTGGAATATACCTCTCTGGATTTTTACCTCTGCTGAGCTTTTTCATCCTGCTGTCAGTTCTACTCTCCAGTTTTTCATGGTTTTCTTGAAAAACTTGATGACTTCGTTGGCTATCTTGTACAGTTTAAGACAGTGTATTATCAAGCTTTGCGGGATCATATCGTATGCCTTTTTGTAGTCAATACACGCAATTACTTCATTTTTGCCTCTCATTTTGCTTGCCTTTAGGATGTATTGATCAATTTATAGTAGCTCTACTATTCCTCTGATCCCCTTGAGGCATCCATTCTGTTCCTTACCGAAAAGTTCCCAGCTTATTAACAAATAGTAAATCTCCTCCTTAATTTGTGCCGCTAGTATTTTCTACATCAAAGGTACGCACATTCTAGGTCGATAATTGTTTGCGGTGATTCCTTTATAGGAGTCTTTCCGGATCAGGATGGTCTTTCCTTTGGTCATCCATTCGGGCATGTTTGCTTCTTTTAAGCATCTATTCATTTCGATAGCCAGTCTGTCAGCGATGAACATGAATTTTTTAAACCAGCATCCATATATACCGTCATGACCAGGAGTTTTCTAATTATGAACTTTTTTTAGTGTTTCTCCGAAGTGAATCAAGGTATATTTTTGCCTTCGAACCTTCTTCCAGTCCTTAAAACTCTTTTTTCATATTGTCTATCAATTCTGTTTTTCTGATATGATATCTACGTTCTTATATTTCGCTTCAAAATTATTTTGCTTCTTTTTTTTTCCGGTTGTTGGTATGTCTTAACATATTCTTCCCCCTTACTTGCTGGTAGAATTTTCTTTCGCTATTTTGGAAGGTCCTGTTTTGTTTGTACTGTTTTATCCTATGTCGATATAATTTTGTCTTTTTTCTTTTTCCAGTACCTTATTATTTATCTACTCGAGTTTTATCATTTGTTCTAATTTGCTTTTTTCGTCCAAATGTCTTAGGATTTTTACTTATTGTCGAAGTTTTCTTATTTTTTTCTAGTCTAATTTCCCATTATGGCTTTGGATTTTTGTTAGAGTTCTTTTGGGGACCCCGAATTTCTACCTAACTAATTTCGCTTTTGATTAATTTTTTGATGTTGTTCGTTGAGATATGTTTTAATAATCCGTTTATTTTTTCAGTTTCTACCAAGATTATTGTTCTGTGTTTATTCCTGAGAGCTGATAGAGGGGTTTTCTTTTCAGACATCATTCTTTTTATAATCTCTACATTTATTTTTTTCTTCTTGTGGTGTTTGTTCTGTGTTTTGGTGTGTGGTGTTTTGATTACTGCGTTCCAATTTGGTTTGAGGGTTCGTTTTTCGGTATTTATCGACTCGATAATTGTATTCGAGTCTTGTTGACATTTTTCCCTATTAATTTGTTGATTATTATTATTATTATTATTATTATTTAGGAGGTGCCCTTGGCGTAATGGTTATCGTCGTAGGAAATGGATACGGCGACTCGAGTTCAAATCCTGGACGAGACTGATTGCATTTCACATAGCACTAATACCCATGGGGTATTAAAGTAAGCGAGTTCGACCTCCAGCCTCACAGTTATGTTCACTTTTGGATTAATATCCTTGGGAAAGGTATAATCCCCTTAATCCCTCGGCTATAGATGAAATAGTATCAAGGCTATTCTTCTATAAGGACGGCTATGACATTAAATAACCCACGAAGACTGATATGCCATAAAATAAAGTGCCCGTGGTGTAATAGTTATCGTCGTAGGAAATGAACACGGCGATACGAGTCCAAATCCTGATTGCATTTCACATCACACTAATACCCATGGGGAAGGTATGAATCCAAATATTCTCCCTCCAGCTATGGGTAAATAGTAGGGCAGAATGGGTTCTTCAGCCTTGGTGAGGCAACAAGTCTAGGAGAAGGAAAACTCTGAATTCAAACCTGCTAAACTCCGCTTAAAAATTGACCTTGTTTCATATCCTGCCCGAGCGGAGGGGTTGGGTAAATATGATAAAATAAAGTAACCAAATCAAACTTCAAAATATTCAAGATGCTTCAAGGACTGCTTTAGATTTCATATAACACCAGCACTTTCAAAAAATAATAATCCTTAGAAGGTTTCATATTCAGAAAAACATATTTAGTGTCTTAAGCAGTGTTTTCCAAAAATGTGCGTATCAGTCACTCTGACCCATTCAGAATTTGGAAGGTTCGTTGATTGATATTTGATGTCAAATCAAATATTTTGGGCTATTTAATGCCAAATCTTGTTCTGTATTATTTGTTAGGGAATATTTTGTGCGTAAATATTTTTAAACAAATTGTTAGGGCAAGTACAAAGGTTAATAGACACATGTTGCTTCACAAGCGGACACTTTGAAGATATTTTTATATATCTGCTGGATTTATGTTGTCAGTTTCAATACACATGCAATGAGATCTATTTAGGGTTTTCTTTCTAAAAGTTGCCTTGCTTTTTATTGTTTGTATGGTGTTGTTGAATTTGTTTTTTTAATGGAAATGGCGGAGGGGGTGATCTTTTTAGTCGTTTAGAGTGAAGAAACGTTGAGAAAATATTATTTCAAAGGTAGGCTTTTAATGTCAATTTTTAAAAAAATTGATTTTAGTATAATGAAATCATTATACTTCAGTCAAGCAATTTAAAGTTGATACTATCACAAATAGTGTTTCTTAACAAAGTTCGTTTCGCTTTCCGCTATTTCCGTAAGTGTAAAATATATAGTTTTCGTGATAGGGGGCAGGTGGCCGTACAGTTGGTGTCTTGTGGGGTGTTGCTGCCAGGACTTGTTCAGGATTGCACGCAGCATTCTTGTGTAATTGCCGTCTAGCTTCTTCTCCAGCCGTTTTGTTAGCGTCCATGTAGTGCATCCATATAGCAGTATCGATGTGACCGCTGCCTGGAAGAAACTGCGTTTCATTTTATCGGTTAGGTCTGATTTCCATATAATCGATAGCCTATTGATAGCTGTCCATGCTTTCGTTAACCTCGTTTCGATGTCTTTTTCGGTTGATTCGACGCTGCTTCCTAGGTACGTGAATTTGTCTACTAGTTTAAGTGGGGTTCCTTCTAGAGTGGAGATGTCCCCCGTTTGGTTATAGCACATATATTCCGTTTTGTGTGCATTAACATAGAGGCCTATGCTTGCTGCTGCTCGTTCCAAACTATGCAGAAGTTTTTCGGCTTGGTCAGGTGTATTTGCCAGTATCGCTATGTCATCGGCGTAGTCGGCGTCGGTAATTGTTGTTGCGGGGTATCTTCTGCTTCTTTTCTTCGTCAGTTCGAAGCCATTCTCTTTGATTTTGTCAATCGATGTTCTAAGTACGTAGTCTAGACAAATGATAAAGAGGTACGGGGCCAGCGTGTCCCCTTGTAGTACTCCTGCTACAATGTCAAAGTATTCTGTCTCCATCCGGTGATCGTACTTTTACTTTAGTGTTTCTATAGAGAATCGTTATTGCCGCTACGGTTTCTTTAGGTATGCCGTACGCTAGTAGGATTTGTTCCATCTTTCCTCTGTGAATGGAGTCGAAAGCCTTGATAAAGTCGACAAATATTAATGTCGCTTGTAGGTTCTTTCCCGTACACCTTCAAGGATTCTGCGGATGGTTAATATTTGTGAGGTCGTGGATCTATTTCTTCGGAAGCCATTTTGTTTTTTTCTAAGTATGTTGTCGATTTTGGGTTCTATTCGGTTTCGTAGTAGGGCGTTGTAGATTTTGGCAGCTATGGATGTAAGTGTTATGCCTCGGTAGTTTTTGGCTATTCCGAGGTCCCCCTTTTTAGGGAAGGGGAATATGCATCCCTTCATCCATCTATCTATCGGATTTTGATTGTATACTGCGTTGCAGTGGCGGAGCAGTATGTCGTCGAATTGTCTGGTCTTCCATACTTCCGGGGGAATTTCGTCCAGCCCTGCAGCTTTCCTATTTTTAATTTTTCTGAGAACCGAGTCGAGTTCTTCTTGTGTGAACGGTCCTAGTTTAATGTCTAATTGTTTGCTAATTATTCTGGTGATTGGTTCATGCGTTATTTTTGGTGGGTTTCCAAGTAAGTATTCGAAGTGCTGTTTCCACAGTTTTATTCTTTCTTGTTGGTTTGCTGCTTTAAGTTTTGCTTTGGCTGTGTTCTTTCTTCTGCTCACTTCGTTTATTGTTTGCCAGGCTATTCTAGATTGTCTATCTTCCACCGAGTCTCTAATCTTATCTATCTGATTTTGAATGTATTCTGTCTGTTTCTTTATATATATGCCTGCTAATTGATATTGTGCCGTTTTTAGTTTTAAGGCATTTGTGTTTGTTGGGTTTTTCGATAGTTTTTGGAGGCTGTTTTCACTAATGCACGTTTTTCTCTCACCGCTAAAGTTTCCCATGGGACTCTATATTTAGTTTTAATTTTTGTTGGAATGTATTTTGCTGCTGCCTCGAGGTGTGCATTGACGAAATTTTCATATTCATCGTTTGGTGTACTTTTTTCCGTCTTTTCTTGTAGTGTTTCGAATCTGTTTCTTAATTCTAATACGTATTTATCTCTTATATCTTTGTTGTTTAATAGGGCCCAGTCATAGTGTTTGGTGGTCGCTGTTCGTTTGGCGTTTTTTCGTAGGCTTAACCGTATTTTCGCCGTGACTATTCGGTGATCGGTGGACACACCCTCAAAAGAGGAGTATGCCTCGCAATTCAATGCACTATTTTTCCATTTCTTGTTTATAAGGACGTAGTCTATCTGAGCTTTAGTATTGTTTGCGTACGTGTATGTCCATAGTTTGCCCTCTCTTTTTTGGTAGTTTGTATTGAGGCATGCTAATCTATTTTCTATCATGAAATCTGTTAGATGTTGCCCATTCCTATTTGACGTGTTGTGGAGGCTGTATTTGTTGTTTCCGTTTTTCCCGATTTGGGCATTCATGTCTCCGCCAATGACTAAGATGTTGTGTTTCGGGATGCTACGCACTAATGAGGATAACTCATCGTAGAAGGTGACTAGTTCAGTTTCTTCACTAACATTGGTGGGGCTGTAGCATGAGATGATTGTTGCTCTGGGGTTTCCGTTAAATGTAGCTGCCATCATTCTAGGTTGTATTTTCTCAACGCTATTAAGCGTTTTTAATGCTCTAGGTCCTATAAGTAATCCTACCCCTCCTACTGCGGCGTTGACAGAGTTTTTCCATGCGGATACAGTGGCGAGCTACCAACGAACTTCAGTGAACGAACGAAGCACCCTTCTTTATGAAAATATATCTCTCTCATTTTATTCCAGAAAGGGGCACACAGTTAGTTGTAAGTCTGAGAAATAGATGGAGAGACATATACTCAGAGAGGGGACTTCTTCTTGGCCCATATCTTCTTCCTGGAGCCAGTGGGTGCCAACACTTTCACCCCACCTCAAGCCATATCGTCAGAGAGGACCTAACGCCTCTGATCGGCTGCGTGTCCCTGGCTTGACTCTCGATTCTGACAGCACTCACTGTCTAAATCTGACCGCATGGTTCTCATATCACGTGGTCTCCTTCCAGTTACATACCTGTTCGACCGGCCTACTCCGAGGCACTGCCATCTCCCTGTTTACTCATCACAACGTGACAGCTTGTCAAAGCTCACGGGGTTAACAGGAATAAACCCAAAATTCATGTCAAATCATTACATAACATTTGCGCCACTCTGTAGAGTCATCAAAAGATTTGTACTGGGATTGGAGCACTCGGAAATAAGAGGACGAGTGGAGACCATCCAAACAACAGTATTGCTGGGATCGCCCAGAGTACTGAAAAGAGTCCTGGAAACCTGAGGAGAATTGCTGTTACTCACACTCCAGTGAAAAACCATCAGCCAACGTGGGTGTAAAAAAAAGCTCCCAGAGAAAATAAGAATAATAGTGACGGTGATATCAATTGTAATTGGCGCTCTTAAAACGGTTTAAAAGGTTTGGAAAGCAGACTGGAATAGTTGGAAAACAGAGAACGAATCGAAACTATTCAAACTAAAGCATGGCTGAGATCAACCAGAATACTGAGAATAGTCCTCGAAATCACTTGCATTCCAATGAAAGACTACCAGCTAAAATTGGTATTAAAAAGTGGATTACAGAGTTAAATTCGAAGAAAGAGAAAAGAAAGACACTTATCTGAACCTTGCCAAAGATCTACAAAAGCAGTAAAATATGAGGGTGTCGGTGATAACAAATGTCCTTGGAGCACTTGGAACGGTCCTTAAAGACTTGAAAAGGCGGCTTGAGGACTTGGGTATCAGTAGACAAAATACAGCTTTGTTGAGATCTGCAAGAATATTGAGAAGGGTTTTGGAAACCTGAGGAAATTTGCTGTCCTGCAAAGTTCAGTGAAAGACCATCAACTAACTCTGATGTGAAACACTCAAGAGGAGTATAAAAATAGAATTTACAAAAAAAAAACCCCAAAAACTCTGGAACATGCGGGTGATATCAATTGTATTTGGTGCGCTTGGAACGGACCCTATGGGCTGGGAGAAGGGACTGGAGGAATTGAACCGAGATCATCCAGACTACTGAGATTGACCAGAACTCTTAAGAAGATTCTCGGAGACCTGAGTAGATTTGCTGGCAGTCAGAGTCCAATGCAAACCATCGGCTAACGCTGGTGTGAACAACTTGCAAAAAGTAACAATTTAATAGAAATAATGAATCTTTTTTTTAATAGCAACAAAAAATAGTGCCATTAGGACAATTTATATCAAAGCAAAAACGGTTAATGCACGGAATATATGCATTTGCCCAGTCGAGTGGGGCTGTAGAATACACCGGCTGCATTGATTGGGAAGGGTAAGACTCCTCCAACGAGCGTCCAGCATATGACACAAAAATTCTGATGGAGAGGTTCCAGTAATACTGGAGCTTTGGGAAATGCTGAGTACCCCATCATTGACATAGCTCCGAGGTCCATTCTTGCCCAAAGTGGTAGCACCTGATACGGTCCTATCTATGGGTCAAATAAAACTAAAATGCGTACTTATGCTAAACTGAATTGCTTGAAATAGTACTGTCTTTGTATGCTAAGCTGAATTGTTTGAAATAGAACTGTTTTTAACTTTGAAACTGTACTTACACTGAATTGAACTGTTTGAAATAGAACTGCTTTAACATAAACTATACTTATACTAAAGTGAAATGTTTGAATTAGAACTGTTTGACTAAAATGAATAGCTTGAAATAGAAATGTTTTTCACGATTAAACTGTGCACTTATGCAAAACTGAATTGTTTGAAATAAAACTTTATTTGTATAAAAATGGATTTAGCATTAAATAACCTACAAAGGTTGATATGCCATGAAACCCAAACAAACAAACAAACAAACAAATATAATTGCAAAAATAGGCTATATAGTGACAGAGATAAAACAGTCAAACGCATAAGTGAATGCAGTCAACAAACACAAAATGGATGCAGTAAACAAACATAAAATGAATGCAAAAACAACTGAGTGGAGAAGGTGATCCACTAGGAATTGCACTAGAAACTCAAATTCTGCGATAAATGGTATATGCACAAACCTGAACCTGTCTTTAAAACTAAAACGCATAAGATTCTTTTGGAGATCAATATACAAACAGGCCGTTGGGGTGTCCTTGTGGTGTAATGGTTAAAGCGATGGACTGCGGAATCGTAGTACGCGAGTTCGAACTCTCATAGCGCTATTACGTTCACTTTCGGACAGATACCCTTAGCAAAGCTATTAATCTCCTTATCCTTCCATCTAAGTGTTAAGTAGTACTGTCTCCCTGAAAGGATAGATTTGGCATAAAATAACCCGAGAAGGTTGATATGCTTTTAAATAACAAAGAAACAAATAACAAACAAACAGCCCACCTAATCCAGACCTAGTTTTAATTAACAATAAGAAAACGAGTTGTCATTAAGTGAATTTTGGTGTGCCAGAGGAGCACAGAGTTAAAGAAAGATGAATAGCTAAAAAATTAACTGAACCTTATCAGAAAACTGAAAAACTTGTAGAACATGATGTAGAACAATGACGTCACTTGTAGTTAAAGCCTTCTTGGGAAAATCCTTTAGAACCAAACAAAAAAGGAAGTAGACGAACCGAGGAATAAATAAAGAACAAAACAACTCAACTAAAATCAGAAAGGATTCATGGAAGATTATTTGGAAAACTGAAATGTGCTCTCACTCAGACTCCAGTAAAACTCACTTGCTGTGAAAAACTCATTTGGAGTAAAGTATAGGGTGGAACGATAAAATTGTCGCCCTAGAAAAGACGACATGATTCCATTTCCGTTTAATGAAAACTGGTTTTCTTTTTTTGTTACAGACCATCTACTAGTTGGTCCGTTGTGTACAAATCCCAAGAGCGATAGGAGCCTTCTATCATGCCTGAAAGTGACGCAATGTTCAACGAGCGAGATCAGAGATGCGCCGCTGTACAACTCATGCTCTTTACCGATCCAAGTTATGATGACAGAACCATTTCCAGCGCACTCAAAATGCAAATCTGGATTGCCACGAATAACAGGGACGGGCCCAGGGTGATGAAAACAAAGTTTTCAGCAACGGTTATGGTTTTTGGTGTGGTTTCAAGTGAAGGCCACATCATGCCACCTCATATCTTCGAAGTCGGCTTGAAAGTCAATACCAAAGTGTACCTGGATGTGCTGAAGAGTGTGGCGATCCTTTCGTGCAATCAGGTGGTCGTTGGCAGACCCTGGGTGTGGCAGCAGGACTCGGCACCGGCCCACAAGTCCAAAGAGAACCAGGCTTGGCTTCAGAAGGAGTGCTACGACTTTGTACCCTTCTCTCACTGGTCCCTTCTCCCCCGGCCTGAACCCGCTGGACTACTTCGTTTGGTCATACGTCGAGAACATCACCAACATGACCTCCCACAACACCAAAGCCAGCCTGATCGCCGCCATCCGCCGAGTATTCACCGAGCTCCCGCCGGCGCTTGTGGAAAAGGCATGCTCCCAATTCCGGATCCGTATCGAGGCGGTGATTGAAGCTGAAGGCGACTACATTGAATAGATATCAGTTCTACTACATAATCAAGTTAGCTGAATTGATTTTTTCAATAAAAGCTTTAAAATAAGGCTGCAGTGTTGTTTTCTTTAGGACGACAATTTTAGCGTTCCACCCTGTAATAATAAAACAAACGTATAGATACTCCAAGCAATAAATCAAGGATTATCATGATGAAATGATTAAGACATGGATAAGAAGAGGAAACCTGAAAAGAGAAAATGAAACTCTTTTAATAACTACACAATTTAATGACATAACAATTTATTATGCCAAAGAAAATAAATATAATTCACTAAAAACACCAGGGTTGGTATAATTGGATGCTAGAGGTGCTTCTCTGGGAATTGTACAACAGACTAAAATCTAAACATGCTGACAAAATGATTTATGACCAAACCAGAATATATCTTAGAAAAATAGACCCAGAAAATTCACTTGAACTTTGAGATACAAAAATCCCCATATAATCCGACCAGAAAGTCAGCCGTAAATATAATTTATCGAGAAAAAATAATTGTCGTCAAGTGTCATCTAGTTAATTTTGATATTCCTACTGAGCATAATGTAAAAAAAAAAGAAAAAATTGATGGACTAACTCTTGGATCTTGCTAGAGAGCTGAAAAGGCAATGGAAGACGAAAGTGACGGTGATTCCAGTCGTAGTTGGTGCACTTGGGACGATCTAGCGAAACCATTCAGACCACCGAACTGTTGAAATCATTTATATGAATATTTGGATTAATTAAGTTTATGCATTAATGTGTGGGAAATAAGTATACACTATCACACATACACCATATATATATATACATATATGTAGAGAGAGTTTTTTGCTGACTAACAAAAACACACATACATATATATACATATATACTATATTACGGACAAACAAAAGCACACCGACATATATGTGTTTAAATATAGATATATATATGTGTGTGTGTGTGTAATTATATATATATATATATATATATATATTTATATACTACCATCAACAGATACACTGTTTCATTGTATCAAAACACTTCCGTGTTGCTAAACACGGGAAATGTTTCAAGCTGGGATCGAAACCCAGCTGATTTTACGGCAATTGGATATCTTATCACAGAGTCACGTTATTATCTGATTCACCGAAGGAATTTTTTTCCGAATTTCTTTTATATATATATATATATATATATATATACGTTATCGGTTTTCTGGAGTGCTCAATTCTTGAGAAGAGATATTGCGTAAGAGCTTATGTGGTAGTCGGCAAAACAATGTTCCTGCATACTTGTGGGAAATGAGTATACTCATATATATATATATATATATATATATTGGACTAACGAAAAGATTGATGTACGAATACATACCTCCATGCATATATATATATATATATATATATATATATATATATATCGATGTGTATGTATGTATGTATGTATGTATCCAAGCCCACTTAGAGAACTAATATATATATATATATATATATATATATAGTGCCTGTGTGTGTCTTACCGTATGTATTTTTGCGTCCATATCCTACCGCATGTGTTTTCCCTGAATGCAGACTTACAGTAGCGAAAGAAACTTCGTCTTCCCTGTTAACAAAAACAGATCAAAATCAAACGATCGCTGGCCATCGAAACAGCATTTGACCGAAAGCAATGTTCGAATCTTCGTTTGGTGTAAAGATTATAATAAAACTGAGGCAAAAAGAAAATTGTCTTCTGTCGAGGTCGAAGATGTGGATATGAAATACAAAACAAAACAAGACAAAAAGAAAGAAAAAAGAAAAAGAAAAAAGAAAATAGTATTCATTGGTGAGAGAGGACAGAGAAAACCGTTGTGGACATCAGCCCTATATCTTTCTGTGGTCATCTCTGCTGTGTAGGTGGTGAGAAGTTGACTCTGCTGATAGAGGGGTCGTGTTGGGTGACACAAAACACACTCGGCTAGTCCAACGCCACAAAAACGCAAATATGATCTTTCACGTGTGGAAGTGTTGCTGTTAACAAGATATCTGAATATCTAAGCACGTATGTTCGGATATAAATAATACATAATAATGTTGTCTGTTCTCTACAAAAGAAATTTAGAACGTGAAGTAGCTTTTCAGCTTGCGTTTGTAGATATCAAGACTTATGTTGATTTTCAGTAAGGCTAACTTTGTCATTTTACGAGAAGATCAGGGCTGATAACAGAGCTATCGCCGTTGATAATAATTCTTAAATAATCGCTTCTTTTTTTAAAAAAAGAAAAAGTAGAGATAAAAGAAAACATGATATAAGAAAAAATATAATTTGAAATCTGTATGAATAAATGCAAATTATTATATGATTAAATGCAAATTTCTGGGTGCGTTTCTGAATACATTCTAACTTTTAAAAAGCATAAATCATGTTAAATCATTTATATATATATATATATATATATATATATATATATATAATCATAGTGCAATGTGTATTCTATGTACTAACAAATGGCGCTCACCACTGTTGCGGGGTTCTAAGTTGCATAATGCATATTAAAAGCAGGTTTTAATAAAAATTTAAAAAAACCTAACCCATCTTACTCATTGGTAATTTTACTTATATATATATATATATGGTAAAATTACTATATGGGGTGTTCGTGATATAATAGTTATGGTCGTCGGAAATGGGCAGAGAGAACTGAGTTCAAATCGTGGACAAAGCTGTTTGCATTTCACATAGCACTAATATCCTTGGGCAAGGTATGTAGTCAACTATTTTCCTTCAGCTGTGGATAGATATTAGAGTTGACTAGGCTCGTTAACCTTGGTATGGCAACCGGTCTCGGAGAACAGAAAATCACATCTGTTCAATTCCTCCAAAAAATTGATCGTGTGTCACTTCAGGAGAGTTTGGTTTTATATATATATATATATATATATATATATATATGTGTGTGTGTGTGTGTGTGTGTGTGTGTTTGGGCAACATTTCTTCCTTAATATATATATGATTAAGCAATGGAGACATCCTTTTTCTACATATTTTTGTATCTATCCTTTTGAGTCGCCGCATCGATGTTATAATATCCGGCGGGAATTGGTTAATAAACTTGCCATGATTAAATGGTGTCCGAGTAAATGCATGTATATGTTTATATGAGAAATAGTTTTGTATATGACCTTTAGAAGAAAATCATTAAACTATAAATAAGATCCAATTCTCAATAAAAATCGAAAAATACATAAATGAAATAAATAAAAATAAAATAAATTTAACAACTAAATCTTAGCTAAACATCTTGATATATTTGAGCACATAATTTACTCTTTTATTTTGTTTTTGCCAAAAGCTAACATGGACCGAAGTTTATTTCTAGACATTAGTAGCCCTTTAATTTTTTTTTTTTTTTTTTTTTTTTGGTTCTTTATTTTCTAAATCTCAGAAATTCATACTATAAAAAAACGAAATGTCGAAAAGTTGTTTTAATCATAGCAAAATTTAAAGACCTATATTTCACAATGTACGTTAAGGATTATTAAACATGAATTTTTCCATTAACATTAAATGAATTAAGAATAGATTGTTTTGAAACAATCCTAATGAAAACAAAAATAAAAACACACCAAGTAACTACATAAAAATACTACTTACCTTTCATCGCAAAAATCATCCAAGTAAGACGAACAATACATCCAGGGAACTGTTTGATAAATAAAAACGAATTCATAATCGATGTTCTCGGATAGATCCCCACACGTAGACCCGATAGGGTTGGTCGACCAGCGAGGACTTACATGCATAAACGAATTGATACTATAAATAGATTTTTAAAAAAATGGTGGCCATATTGTGTAAAGTTACCTTTTGACTCTATCTTCCTATTTTGTTGTTTATTTTTTAAAACCAAAATTAATTTTGTTTTAAAATAGAGTCGTTTATTATCATACTAAAATATTCCTAATTTTGCTTCCACACCCTGTAAATCTCCGTAGATTATTATTCTAGTAATATCAAGACAAATAGCTTGAAGTAGAAATGTTTTTGACAATTAAACTGTGTACTCATGCTAAACTGAATTGTTTCAAATAGAACTATTTTCTTAAAAACAGATTTGGCGTTAAATAGTAAAAAAAGGTTGACATGTCATAAAACCCAAACAAGCAACCAACCCATTTTGGTTAATAGAAAAAAAAATCAAGAAGACGTATGTATTCCAATCCTTCAACCATTTTTTAATTATTGTGAAATATTATCATTAAACAGCGATTATAAGTATTTTTCTTCATATCTCGTTTAACTCAAGATAAAGAATTTCAGTTTCAATACCATGGTTATTTCCGTTGTACACTATTATGTTGAACCCTGACACACTGACAAACACAAGATTTATATATAGAAAGAGGACTACAGAAGTGCTTGTGATATAATGGTTACTGTTGTAGGAAAATGACACGAGGACCCGAGTTCAAATCTTAGACCAATGGGTAGCAAAGTATATCACATAGCGCTATACACTCGAAAAGGCATGAATCCAGCTACTCTTCCTACAGCTATAAGTAAATAGTAAGGCAAACTAGGCGCTTAAACTTTACCATGGCAACCGGTCTAGGTGAAAGAAAGCTCTAAAATGAAAGTTGTTAAACTCCGTTTAAAAAGTTGACCTCGTATTGCATCCAGTCAGTGCGGAGGGAAAGGGTAAATAAAAGGTGCCTCAATATACATGGTTATATGGGTTTGGTTTGGTTTGGTTTCTTTGTTTAATGGCATATCAACCTTTTTAGGTTATTTAATGCCAAAGTCTTTCTCCTAGAAGAACAGTAGTGGTTCTATTTAACCCATAGCAGGGAGGATAAGGGGGTTCATACCTTTCCCAAGGGTATTTGCCCGAAAGTGAATGTAATACTGCGACTGGAGTACAAACTCACGTACTACGATTCCGCAGCCCATAGCTTTAACCATTACACCACGAGGAAACCCCTGGTTATATAGGGTGTCTCAATATTCATGGAACCGATGTGACTGCTAATAACACTACAAATAATTATGCTATATTCGTTTTTTTTTGGTCAGATTTGAAAATAGTATACTATAACAACTATTAATTCTCGATCACAATGCCTTGGACAAGAGAGGAAAAATATTTTGTGTCACAACTTATTTAGAGAGAAAATCATTCAAAACTGTCTCAAAATAGAAGCAATGATTATGATTTATTACTGAGACAAGAAACTCAAAAAAAGGTTCCATGTCCTGGAAGCTGAGATTATTACAATTCAAAAAAGCAACAACATAGATTTGATGTCTCTTGATGAAAGGATGCATTTTTTACAGGATGTGTTCCTAATGGCCACCATTGCGCTTGTTTCAGTAATAAACCATTATCATATTAATGGGTTGCATCTATTTGGAGACATTCTGTGTATATGAACCAAAAGTAATTATGGAGTTGTTTAATTTCAAATGTATTTTTAATGTTTAATGAGAACCAATAATTTGACTCAAGAACAATGAAAGTGCATACTAAAGAAATCCTGGAAAACTGAAATTTTGTGAGTACAAGGTTTATGAGAAACGTTCATGTCAGAAGCATTTGTCGATTTTGATGCAGATCGGAATTTGTTTCGAACTGTGAGTCACAGAAAAAATGCTGAAATATCACGAGGAATGTTGATGCCACCATGGATGCCATTTCGGGCACTTACGAGATTAAACAATGTTAAACAATTGTAAATGTAATCATCAATGTAATGAAATGCCCAAAACTGTTTAGTATACATCTACATTTGACTAACCCAATATATATATATATATATATATATATATATATATATATATATATATATATGTGTGTGTGTGTGTGTGAACAGACATTTATTCTTTCATGTTTGCCATAAAGTTTTTCTCTTTCCTCAAAGTATAATAAGACATAAGAATACATAAAATATCAAATTTCCACCCAGAAGCATTATCACATGACTACCTAAAACGATAACAAGGGATTACGAATATCTTTTTGTTACCATATTTCTACTGCCTGTGTCTCTGTATTCTGTTTTCTTTTACAAACCCATTTAATCATTCCTTACTTCCTTTTGTGTTTAATGTAACCAGTTTCTTTTTATATCTTTCATCAACTCTTCTGTCGTTTTACTGGTCAAACTTGACGTTCAGTCTCTTCTTCATTCATTCTTTTTCATTTCCTTTTTTTTCCTTTTTTTTTATTTTTATTTATTTTTTATTTTTCATTTTCTTTCTTTTTCATTTTTTTCTTTTTCATTTTCTTTCTTTTTCATTTTCTTTCCTTTTCCCTTTCTTTCTTCTTCATTTTTTTCTTTTTCATTTTCTTTCTTTTTCATTTCCTTTCTTCTTAATTTTTTTTCTTTTTCATTTCTTTCTTTTTCATTTTCTTTCTTTTTCATTTTCTTTCTTTTTCATTTCCTTTCTTCTTCATTTTTTTCTTTTTCATTTCTTTCTTTTTCATTTGCTTTCTTTTTCATTTCCTTTCTTTTTCATTTTCTTTCTTTTTCCCTTTTTTTCTTCTTCATTTTTCTTCTTCTTCATTTTTTCTTTTACATTTCTTTCTTTTTCATTTTCTTTCTTTTTCATTTCTTTCTTCTTCATTTTTTTTTTCTTTTTCATTTCCTTTCATTTTCATTTTTTTTTCTTTTTTATTTCTTTTCTTTTTCATTTTTTTTTTTTTTTTTATTTTTTTAAGATTACCACTCTTCTTCATTATACTATTCCTATTTTCTGTTTTTTTTTTTTTTGTTTTTGTTTTGTTCTTGTTTTCTTTTTTTGTTTTTTTTCACATTCTTCCTTTTCTCGTTTTTCTGGCTTCACTAATTATATGTTTCTTTTGTCATTAACGATTTATTTTATACTTTTCATGTTCGCAGCCTGAACTGAACCCGTCTGTTTTTTTGTTTTTGTTTTTTCTTTTCTTTTTTGTTTGTTTTTGTTAGTTTGTTGTTTGTTTTTGTTTTTTGCGGGCGAACAAATATACAATGTCACTTTCGGTAAATAAAGCCTTGTTATTTACGCTACCGCATTTAATATACTACATTTTTAAATTAGGGTACAGAAACTTAGCAGTACCAACCTATATAAGAAAAGGAAATTTAATTAATAAGACGGGTTGATAATTCTAAGAGATTATCAAAAAAGATCACTTGCGATAAGTTTTGAACTAATAGCATATTTGTTTCTTATCACTTGAATTTGATAAATAAAATAGGGACATAAGCTAAATTTTATCACAATCGACATGTCATATATTCAAGCACTTTCTGCCATTTTCAATAGATTACCAGTAGGAAGAGTTTTAAAATAATAAAAAAATATAAAAAATAAACAAAATAATAAAAAGAACAGTTCTCTTCGAAAAATAAGAAATGACATATACATATACATATTTACCCTCCATTTCTGCCACGAGAAAAATGTGGTATTAGGTCAGTTTTCAAGCAGATTTTAAAAGGTTTTAATTTAGAATTTTCTTTCTACTACACCGGTTGCCATACCAAGACTAGACAGCCCACTCTGACCTACTATTCATCCATAGCTAAAAGGGAGAATAGTTGGATTTCCCAAGGGTATTAGCTCTATTTGAAATGCAAACAGCCTCATCCAAGATTTGATCTTGAGTCACGGCATCCATTTTCCACAACGTTAACCATTATATCACTAGCACCTTACAAAGTGTTCAAATTACATCAACACAAACTTTCAAGGCCGGGATGGTATAAGATTGGTTGGTTGTTTTGTTTTACGGCGTTTCAACCTTTTCCGGGTCAATTAGCGCCGAATTAAGTCATTTTGATAAAAGTTTTAAACAATTCAGTTTAGTAACAGTTAAATGTCAAAACATTTATTGTTATCATTAAGAGTTTTCAAACAATTGTCTTCATCTTTATTGTTATTTAAACAACGTTTCAGCCGATATGTCCTCCGGCCTTATTCAGGTGTTTGTCCAACACGGAAAACTACACGGAACTTCGAACTACGTTCTTTATTGAATCCACGAGGGTCACCCGTTCTGATTCCGTAAAGCATAACCGGGTACAAGTGTTAAGAATTCCTGTATTGTTCCTCGCCTGCAGAGTGAATTTTCGGGACTTATAAACTTAATGTTCTTACTTGACTAGGATTACGACAAAAAATTCACTCTAAACTGTCCAGCGTAATGGTTATAGGCGTTGGTTTCCTAAGCTTCTAAGGAGACAATCATTGGGAGGTTGCAGGTTGTTTGAAAAATACTGTCCGATTTTAGATTAATGAATTTTCACATTGTTTTTCTTTGTAAAAATATGATCCCCCGAACATCTATGCCTTTCTTTTATTTATACCGATACGAAAAAACTCTAAAGGTTTTGATGCCAAGAGATCTTTAAATGCAGTTTCTATTTCTCATTTTGAATGGAATGTTCTTTGACGTAACAAAAACATCCCGATGCTTGGGGAAATGGTATTCGGTGGGTGAGAAATCTGAAGAATATGATAGATGAGACAAAGTGTCACATCATTTTGTCATCATGTAACTGAGAAATCTCATGGAGCAAAATTATGACCAGACTTGATAAGTAAAATAATCACTTCTTTTTTCATGTTAATGTTAATCATATTTACCAACCCCTCCGCTCGTGCAGGATATGACACAAGGTCAATTTTTAAGCGGAGTTTAAAAGTTTTGAATTCAGAGTTTTCCTTCTCCTAGACTAGTTACCTCACCAAGGCTGAAGAATCTAGTCTGCCCTACTATTTACCCATAGCTGGAGGGAGAATATTTGGATTCATACCTTTCCCAAGTGTGTTAGTGCTATGTGAAAGGCAATCAGTCAGGTCCAGGATTTGAACTCGTGTAACCGTGTCCATATCCTGCGACGATAACCATTACACCACGGTTAATGTTAAGGGGGCATACAACTTTCAAAATCAGTTTCTGAAATGAGTAATAGAAAATTAACGAAAAGGACTCTTTACTCATGAAGAATGTTAATTTTTTATACCACAATTTTTAGAGAGGTAGTTTATGTTTAACGGCAAGTTATTTTATACCAAATCCTATATATATCATTAACATGTCGTGCCACTGGCACGGATATCGCTGACCCTCTCTCGACACTTCTCCTTATCGTTACTCGCCTCTGGCAAGTCTTCAGGGCTACATCCCGTATCCTCACATAGCTGCTGTATGTATGTTCGAGCTGGTCGTCCTGCTTTTGCCAGGCCATATGTGGGGGTCCATAGGAAAACATCACTAATGAGCTCGTCCCTGCTTCTCCAGCAGTGTCCTGCATGTCTGGTTCGTCTAACTTGGATAGTTTTCGTGATGGGAGGCAGGTGGCAGTATAGTTGGTGTCTCGCGGGGTGTTGCCGCCAAGACTTGTTCAATATTGCTTGCAACATTCTTGTGTAATTGTGTGTGTGTGTGTGTGTGTGTGTGTGTGTGTGTGTGTGTGTGTGTGTGTGTGTGTGTGTGTGCATGTGTGTGTGTGAACGTTAAAAATAAGTGAAAGTGGCCAACGGATTCAGTTGATATTTCTTTTTCCCATTTTGTCGGATGTTTCCAATCTACAATTATTTTCTCTCTCTCTCTCTCTCTCTCTCTATATATATATATATATATATATAGTTATCAAATATATGATTTGTTGATGAATAGTTTGTAGGTAACAATTTTTAGATGAGACAAAGATTATTTGTTTGCTTGCAGTTAAATGGTTTCAAGTACTGTTATTTAACCCAAATAATTCCAGTTGCCACGATTAAGTGGTTTCAAGTATAGTAAGTTATGAAACAGTTCTATTTGACTCTTTGTTGTGACCCTAGCAGGTACTACCACTCCGGGTCAGAGTCATGGCAATGAAGGTGTAATCTACTTTGCCCAAATCTCCAGGAATGGAGACACACTATCAGATGGTTTAGTATCATATCCAGAATGCACCTTAAGGAGAAGTGTCATACCCCTCTGCAAAGATACAGTTGGTGTATTCAACCGCCCCAGCTAACACAGCTGTAACCTTTTGGAAATAAAATTCAAACATTTAATATAAAAATCGGATGGTATTATCCGAATAAATTTATACATTCACATGAAACTCCCGAATCATTATTTCCCTTCGAACTTAATAATTCCATTTCATATTTTGATAGAAATTTCGGGCACATACTTGCACCTAGAGCATCATCACCTTATTTTAATTGATACACTGTTTGATTTATATTTTCACTAATTTCTCATTAAGACTAAATAAAAAGAAATGTCTATTTTACATTCAGTAATGAGTTTTTATAAAATCAGAAAACATTACTTCTTTACAAATGTTCTTTAAGAGTTTAATGATTAAAGCAATTAAAAGCCGAGTAAATGTCGAAGTTGTTTACGAAATTTTCCTAACTTTGACGAAAAAAAATATCAGTAAATTTTGGGGTAATATATATATATATATATATATATATATGTATATATATATAAGCGATGTACTCTTATGGACCCCACATATGGCCGAGCAAAAGCAGGAGGACCAGCTAGAACATACATACAGCTGCTATGTGAGGATACGGGATGTAGCCCTGAAGACCTGCCTGAGGCGATGAACGATAGGAAAAAGTGGCGAGAGAGGGTCAGGGATATCCGTGCTAGTGGCACGACATGATATATATATATATATATATATATATATATATATATATATATATATATATAAGCAGGTGACCGTAATCGTGGGCAACCAGAAGGATCCCTTTTCAATAGCTACTACACCGAGGTGTAGGGGAGAGCGCTACTCTTTTCCCTGGATTGCTCCACCTTACCCTTGATACATACCTTATATTGCTGAGTGTTAAGCAAGTAGGTATCAAGTACCATTTTTAAAGTCTTTGGTCTGACGTGACCTGGGATAGAAACCAGGTCTCCTGGACCATTATCAAACACTCTACCTACATGCGTGTATTTTTATATATTTATCTGTGAATGCGTCTGTCAGTTTATGTGTGTGTGTGTGTGTGTGCATGTGTGCGTGTGTGTATGTGCGTGCGTGTGTGTGTGCGTGCGTGTGTCCGTGTGTGTGTGTGTGTGTGTGTGAATGTTTCATCATGTGGTTTGCTCCTATCTTTTAACTTAGAAACAACCAATCATCTATGCCAACACAGAATTAAATGTGCTCTTTTCGGAGAGAGTAGATCAATAAATAAATAGATAGATATGAATAGTCATATAGATAAACAGATGGCTATCAACAAATATATATATATATATATATATATATATGGCAGGAAAGATGTGTTTCTTATATTTTCTATGAATACTACTATATGAAAATTGGCTTGTTGTAGGGCGAGAGCTTCGTATGATAGATTCCGCCTTTGTGCCATAGATTCAAGGGTTGCATCGGACCCTAGCACCAACCAGATAGATAGATAGATAGATAGATAATATTCACCTTTCACTGTACCATTGGCACAAACATACTCAAATACACATATATAAAGCCATAATATTAACCCCAAACTCAAGCCTTCTTTGTTTAAAAACGTTGTTATCTCAACCCCGTCACGGGACTTGTATCCATTATAGCGTAATTTCTTCTTGTTCTTATAAATATGAATCTGATTTTTTTTTTTTTTGCAGTATGCCAACGACTCTCCGGCACAAGTAGATTTTGCCAATTGTTTATTTTGTCTGCTATCGAGTTGCCTCCCTTGAAAATCAGTAAATCGACTTTATCTTCACCGAAGAAACTGATTCTGCCAATTTATTACAAAGCCCAGAAACGTGCATATGAAATTGAATGCTTGTTGATAAAAATGACACTGGCTACACGTCCAGTTACGAAGGTAAATTTTCTGTTCGTTTGTTTGATCATATTCTTCAGTTGGTTACACATTCGAAGAGACGAACGATTTTAATCAGTGCATATTGCTTTTATCATTCACTTTTCTTTTTGCAGTGCGGGCATATTTTTGGTTTCTTTTATCCTGATACTTATTTGCTGATCTATTCTTCTTCGGCTTTTAAATTGGTGATACTCTTGTTGTCAGATCCTGAAATGAGGTTAGATAGTTTTGTAATATAATTCCAAAACACATCAAGACGGAGGTTTTCTGTACTATGACGAAAAGGAACACAGCGTGAAGCTTTAAAATGGTCCCCTTAGTCAACCAATGCACTTATTTCAGTGAGTTTTTCATTGGTCGAAGCACCTTTAAAGCTCTAAGATGTTTTTATTTAGATTATAAAAAAGAACACCCTGAACCAGGTAAATAAGAAGAATGCTGCACTTACACAAACGTGAGTTTCGCCCCAAACTGCTAATCGAAATATATCAAGACTTCTGGTCTGAAATTATCGAAAAGAGTCTCTGACTACTTATGATTTCGTCTCGAAATCTAAACAGTGATATAGATATCTGTAAAGTTACTCCAGCAATTTAGCGCCAAACACTTTATTCAATCCAGAAATATCTGAATAAAATTGGAGGAAACAAACAAAACATTTTAATTACGACAGAGGATTTTTTTTTAAATGGATCAAGACTGAATTCTTTGGCGATTATTTAAAATCTGAATAAAAATGTTGAGCAAATTGTAAGTGATAATATCGACATCTCTAGACAAGGGGTAGGTAAACTTCATGAGGCCCACTGCACTGTTTGATGCGACACGCGGGGGCCTCTAATTTTTTTGAATTGAAAATAAACTCTTGTTATTGAATCGAGACTAAATTCTTTTGATTTTAAAAGATGTGGCCCTTTGATTATTCATAACCCAGTGATGCGGCCCTTTCACCAAAAAACTTTGCCCACCCCGAATCAAGACGAATCTCTTGATATTTTTCAATTAGCAATTTCGAAAAAGGTTGATCAGCAGTCTCAGGACTTCTTGTTTTACAGTCTTGATACTTTTTATTCAGATGTCTCGAAACTTTTTGTTTAGCATTCTCAAATTTTTTTATTATTCCGTGAATGTAAAATTGGGTATAAGCAGTTCCATCCTCACTCCTCTGACCTTGCTACGAGTGACCTTCACTTGTTTTCCTAAACAAAAAATCTGTCTCAAGGGAAATATTTCAGTGCAAAGAGGACATTAAAAGGAGTAACTTAGGACTCTATCGACTGTTCTGATGCTCTATCAAAAATATAACTGACATAACGACGAAAACCAAAGGTATATTAAAAGGTTTGTTCCTCGAATTGAACTTAAATATAGATTAACACATAATCTAGACACATCGATAGTATTACCACCCCGTCATGTATATCCAGCAAAAAAAGGATGTATATCACTAAGGAGTGTTTACCAGTAAGGGGTGTTTACCACTAAATTCACTCTAGTGCTTAGATTCAAGTTCTGCTGCTTTGGGGAGTGTCAAGTACCCCTTCATTGCTATTAGTTCCAGGTCCACTCTGACTCTTAGTCGTCGTACCTGTTACGAGGTGCCTTCAATAAGTTTCCAAACTTTTTTGTACAAGCATTTAGATTTGTCGTAGACTCTTGCTATACATCTTATGAGATGACTGACCAATTTTTATCATTTCAGGTTCAAATCAACAGCTACAGCAGCAATTGAAATACACCCTACTAAAGCCTGATTGTCACAGCTGGTGAATTTCAAAAATGTAATCTGGACATCAGGACACTTTAGAAGAAAGATATACAATAAAATTGTGTTTTAAACTTGGAAAAAATGCCACAGAAACCTATGGAATGCTTCAGACTGCTTTAGGAGCATCTCGCATGAATCAAGCATCAGTTTTTGAGTGGCATGAGAGATTCAAGGAAGACGGGGAGTCTGTGAGGGATGATCAGAGGTGTGGGAGGAGTAAGGAAGTCAGAATACAAGAGCTGATTAGCCAAATAAAGAATCTCATGGATAAGGACCGTCGTGTGTCTATAGAGACAATAAGTGCACAGTTTGTTGTCAGTGTGGGAACTGTACAAACAATTATTTTCGAGGAACTGAAACTGCGGAAGATTTGTGCGAAGTTTGTCCCAAGGATGCTCAGAGAAGATCAGAAAGAAAGACGTTACCATGACAGCAAGGAGATGGTCGAGCTGATCAATTCAGATCACGCAGTTCTTGATGCTCTGGTGACCTGTGATGAAAGCTGGATCTACTGCTATGACCCAGAGACCAAGAGACAGAGTCCCCTTTTTTGACAGCACTTGCATGATCTACATGCACTAGGTTCCCACTGGACAGACAGTCAACAAAGAATACTATGTTGAGGTTTTAAGGGAGTTCTGGAAGAGCTTCCGTCGGAAGAGGCTAGCACTCTTCAAATCGGGTCAGTGGCATTTCCACCAGGACAATGCACCAGTCCTCAATTCCATCTTTGTCACAGACTATTTGACCAAGATGGGTATCAAGACAGTTCCTCACCGTCCCTATAGTCCAGACTTTGCTCCCTGTGACTTTTGGTTATTCCGTAAGCTTAGAGGCTGTTGTTGGTGATTCCCTAAGCCCGGAGGCTGTCATTATGAGACAATTGGGGAGATGAAAGAGGCTGTGACGAAGGTCATTGACACGCTCACTCAAGAGGACTTCCATGGGGCATTCTTGAAGTTTTTGGAACGGTACAACAAGTGAATTGCAGCCGGAGGAGATTACTTCGAAGGGGACTAGAGTTTCATGTGTGTACTATCAATAAAAGTGCCCATACGAAAAAAGTCTGGAAACTTATTAAAGGCACCTCGTAAGATCCTATCTGTGAGTCAAATCGATCTGTTCAAAAATTATCATTAGGTTGGAATACTTGATTTCATATAACTGAGTGCAAAAACTATTAAGAAATTACACAACGTACATATAAATGTACAATGTCTTCAAATTTCTATATTCTAGGCATAAAATAACCCAAGAAAGATTGATATGCCGGTAAAATCAATCAATTAATGTACATAAAAATAAAGATAACATTTCAATGTTAAATGTCGGATATTTTACTTTGAAATTTGTTCACCCCACCTCTACCACCCTACCACCACCCCCTCTCATGTAAATTTTTAAGTATCTGAAATATGACATCAGTAACTTTTGTTCTGAGAGATTTTAATTTCCGTACGATAATATTTTAATTCAGGCTAAGATCAAAGAAGACATTAAAAGTTATCTACAGTAGACACGTCTGGAGATTGAATTAAATTAACTAACCTGATACGTTTTTAAATCGGATCAAATACAAACAAACATTTATTTACAACGCAATAATTGTTTTATACAAGAGCGTGTGATAAATACCCATGAAATATCACATGAAACATTCCCTAATCTAAGAATAGAAAATTACCCACGTCAATCAAAATTTCCAAAAATAACTATTTCCATTTTGTCACCAAGAAAGTAATGGAACTAGATACCAGACTCTGTTATGTTGCTCAGAAGCAGCCCAGTTGTCGAAGAGGACCGATTAGCATTTGATACTTTACGTCGAATAAAAATATCAATCCAAATTTTCACGACGATCATCATCATCATCATGACCTGCGGCTAGCACGGATGTCCCTGACCCTCTCTCTCCACGTTTCCCTATCATCCATCGCCTTCGGCAGGTCTTCGGAGTTACATCCCGTATCATTACATAGCTGCTGTATGAATGTTCGAGCTGGTCATCCTGCTTTTGATTGGCCATATGCGGGGGTCCACAGGAGCACATCACTTATGATCTCGTCTTTGCTTCTCCAGTAGTGTCCGGCATGTCTGGTCCGTCTAGCTTGTATAGTTTTCGTGATAGGTGGCAGGTGGCCGTACAGTTGGCGCCGTGTGGGGTGTTTCTGCCAGGACCTGTTCAATATTGCTCGCAACATTCTTGTATAATTGCTGTCGAGCTTCTTCTCCAACCGTTCAGTCAGCGTCCAAGTAGTGCATCCTTGTTTTATTCTCAAAAGAACTCACGATTGACGCTTAAGCGAGCAATTGAAAAATAATTCTAAAAACATTTACGTACATGGTATAAGTAAAAAAAATTGATAGACCCATGAAAACATATTTTCTAAATTATTGCTATTTATCGAAAATAATTCATAAAAACTACGTATGTTTCAAATTAACCTTATATCGTTTGCTTGTATTTTATAATCTATTTCAGCATTTAGTTTTAATCAAAGTAACCGGACAACTCCTCTGTTACAATATCAAGTTTCATTTTTGTTGTGGCTCCCGAAAGTGTCACTAATGAAAACACAAACACGGATATTAGATAACAGATTATATTACACAAGAAAGATAGAGTTACATAGAAAGGGTAAGAAGTCTCGTACTGTTCGGATAACACCGATATTGATCTGCGGTATTTGTTGACCGCCCCACCCAACGGGCAAGTGTGGCACAAGGCCTTTTTTATGGTGGGTCCGAGCGCAGGGCCGTAGCCCACACGCACCCGGCATTTGCCAAAAATGCCTACGGCCCCGTCGGCATTCCCCATATTAGGGCGCCTCAGACGCCGGGCGATGAACCCAAACCTCCCGAAGGAGGTAAAAGCCTGGGGGAAGCCCCCTGAGGCCGAAGGAAATCTCCAGGTACCGAGACACACTCGGCCAGATCCGTGCCGCAGATAACACGGCCGACCGAAGCGCTACCCGGCAACTGGAGAGGTTCAGATCGAGATTGATCTGCCTTTATTTCCATTTAAAATAAATGGTAGACACAAGGCCTAAAGTTTTAGAGGGAGAGGAAAGGAGCGGTCATGCTTTTGTATATGTTCTAAGGGACCTAGCTAGCCACATTCACCGACCCATTCAGCATTACAATATATAACCATTCATCCATCGCTATATGCGCAGCAGTCACCAAAATACCACATTTGCTCTATGAAGAAGTCCTACTTAAAATCCCGAGATTAATGAATGATTTTATTTACAAGTATGATTTATTTACAATGAATGTGATGGGAATGGGAGAAAAACCCCGAAATATATACAAAACAAAGGAAAAAATCCCCCGTTTGGTTACCCTCCCATCCCCCCCGTCTATAAAATTGGAGGCCGACTGTTTTCCGGGGCGAAAGGACCGAAAACAAGCCGGACCTACCCTAGGTGGGACAGGAATCCTAATCTACAGGGGTAAAAGAAAGTAAGGGTCGGGCGCGGTATGGGTTGATACAAGTAGGTGATATGATTTTTATACATATGAGTGTTCAAGATCTTCAGTAAACGTGGACTGGGATACGGGTTGAGGTACAAAAATAATGGGGATGGGGAAGATCTTGACAACTAACGGCTAGATGACGGGGACAATGACTCACAAACATACTGCTAACTAGGTACCTAGGTACCAAAAGAAAAAGGGAACAGTTCTACTCACCAGGGGTGGGGTCCCTAAGGACCCGTACCGTAGACGCCATGAGCCGGCAGAGGAGGGAAGGATGACTCTAACGTTGCCCCCTTTCGCACGACCAGGCTCGCCGCATGCACCCACCTTTTGCTGAATGTTATGCGATCCAAGCGTTTTGTATCGCATCTGATTTTGACCCTCAGCTGATGCCGAAAATACAAAACCAGATCACGATGAGAAAAGTTTGCATCGTCATACAATCCCTTGTTTCGCGTCGTCCAAATCACCATTCTAGCTACAGCTAGGATCGCGAGAAACACCACACGCTTCTCACCCTGATACGGAGGAAGAACGTTGTCCACGACGTAACCAACGTCGAGCAGCACGAGCTGTTTGGGTTCGATGCGAGCCGTCCACTCGCCGACGTGATCCCAAAACGGGCGATCTCGCTCGCAGTAGTAGAAGGCGTGCTCAGCCGTTTCTTCCAAGCCACTGCCGCAGCGAGCGCAATCGGGCATGTCTGCCAGGCCCGCTTTGTAGTTCAAGCCGACAAGGGGTAACGCATTTCGAACAAGTCGCCAGGTGAGCGAGAACTCGGAGTTGTTCAAGAAGCTCGATCCTGGCGCCCAATTCCAATGAGAGCGAATCTCCTCCGTCGTCCAGCCGCGCCGCTCGCTGAGAGGATCAGAAGCGGAACCCACCACTAGCTCCTGATATAGTTCTTTTCGAGGCCGTGAAAGGTCACTGGACCCAAGAAGGTTACGAAGGGCCGTTCGGCACTCGTGGATAGTGTTTCGCCCAAAGGCCTACGTCGACCTTCAGCCTTTGGGTCTGACTTTAGGCGAGGAAAAGTCCGACTCGCCTTCAGTCTCCACATTGCGTCCCCCGTCAAGGCTCTGCCCAAGTATGCAAGTCTTTCAGCAAGCCAGTGGCTCTCCAGATCAGGCATACCTAGACCCCCGTTGCGTGTACGTTGGATACAGACCTGCCTACGGACCATCGGCCTTGTACCTCCCCAGAGCAATCTGGAAAGGGATCGTTGCAGCGCCAACCGATTTACCTTAGGCAGAGGAAGTACAGCCAATCGGTAAAGGATCAAGGGGAAGACGTACACGGCGCACGCCTCCCCCCTGCCCTTTAAGGACAACCTCCTTGAAAGCCAGATTCCCACCTGAGCATTCACCTTGGCTTGTATTTCCGACCAATTTCGCTCCAGTTGGAGGTCGGGCCTGAACCACACCCCGAGGATGCGGACAGGTCCGTCACTCCAGCGGAAGGGCCCCAGAAGAGTATTGCTACACCTCCAAGCACCGAGCCGCAAACCTTCGCTTTTGTCAAAATTGACCTTGGCTCCTGCAATCCGCTCGTACTCGCTAACCGCCTTCTTCACAGATTTTATATCCAAGCGGCGGGATACAAACACTGTGATATCATCGGCGAACGCGGAAACCCTTGCCGTAAGAGGGCCAGCAAAAGGGACACCGCGCAGGGCCGGATTTGTCGTCCTATCCCTAAGCCTACGGAGCAGGGGCTCCAAAGCTAGGACATAGAGAAGAGGAGACAACGGGCAGCCCTGCCGGACGGAACGCTCGACCGCGAACACCCCCGAACGCCTTCCGTTCACCTGCACCACTGCCTGAGGGTTGTGGTACATCATGCTAATCGATCTGCGGAACTCCGGTTTGAATCCGGCAGTCTCCAAAACAGTCGCCAAAAACCGATGGTCAACCCTATCGAAGGCCTTGGACTGATCTAAACTGATCAGAGCGGCCTCGGTGCCGTCTTCTATACCCTCTAGGACCTCGCGAATCAAGTGCAGGTTGTCCTGGATCGATCTCAGAGCCGATCAGATCGCTAATGACAAGCTGTAAACGATTCGCTAAGACCCGGGCCAAAATCTTTAACTCTGTGTTAAGCAGAGTTATGGGCCTGTAATCGTCTAAACCCTCCCAAACATGCCTGCCACCTTTCTTCAGCAATGTGATCACGCCCTTGGTAACGCTACCAGAGATGGCTCCCTGGGCGAACCAATGGTTGAACATATCCATCAGAATAGGCACAAACATGTGTGACATCCTCAAGTACACTTCGTAGGGTAAACCATCTAGTCCCGGCGACTTGTTGAGGCCGGCCTGCTTCAACGCGTCACAGACTTCGCATTCAGTAACCACACGCTCGCAGCTAGCCGCTTCAGCCACCCCAAGGTGGGGGAAGTCGGCAAGACAGCTACGAAACTCAGTACAGCGGGCAAAGCGATCCCGAAAGTGCGCCCGAAAGGCGTCACGAATCTCACGACCCGATCGCAGCAGTCGTCCATCCAAGGCCTTGACAGAACCGATATACCGATCGGGGAACCTTCGCACTTCTTCTTCACGCGCAGTCGCGTTCGTTTTCACAGCTTCGTTGAGAACTCTCTTTAACCTAGATCTAACTACGTATCCCTTGTAGCGCTCGCTACTCTCGCGATCAAGGTCCCCCCTAGCTAGCTCTACGTTTAGGGAGTCCCCCCCCCCAGTCACCGCCCGGGAAAGTCTATCGTCTATAGATTTCGCTTCCGCGGTCCTATCTAAGTTGAGCTGTCGACCGTACTTGGTAGCGAAATCTCTAATCCTATGTTTAAGATATCCCCACCACCTATTGCCGGTAACCGCCCCCACTAACGCCCGCTGAATTAGGGATTCCAGCCGGTCCCGGAAGTCCCGTATCTCCAGTAAGGAGGTATTGAACTTCCAGTAACCGGCCAGACTAGGCCTATTTGCTAACCGTAGACTGACTCTAACAAGTTTATGGTCAGTCCACGCTATCAAGTGGAACGTGGGACAACTAACAAAGTCAATGTCAGCTCGTCTCACTAACACTCTGTCCAAGTAGGAAGCTACTTTGGCAGAGGGCGAACTATCTAGCCACGTCCACATCTCCCGCCCTGGGTGATCCAGACGAAACCTGTCGACGAGGTCATGACGAGTCATGAGGCCGGCAAGGCTGCTTTCACACCTTCCCACACGCCTAGCTCCCCGCCCGACCTTATCTATCTTGGGATCAAGGATCGCATTCCAATCACCCATTAAAACTAGCCGCTTCGTATCGTCCAGGAACGGCGCCAACCGACGAAAAAAGGAAACCCTCTCCACAACGATATTGGGTGCATAAACCGCAACCAGACGAAACTTGAAACTTTTCACGGCAACATCGGCCACAACCAGTCGGCCCCCGTCACCTGCAAAAACAACGTCAACATCAGCTTCAAGGCTGCGTCCAACTAGCAAAGAAACCCCAACGCTGGTACGGCTGCCGTATGCTGAGAAAACGTTAAAATCGCTTTCCAACACACGACAGTCGGCACCGCAAATGAAGTGGGTTTCCTGCACTGCAGCAACATCTACACCGAGAGTTTTGAGTTCACCAAGCAAGCGCGTACACTTGCCCGGATCCCTCAATCCCTTCACATTCAAAGTAGCAAGGTTTAGAGCCATCAATCCCTCTTACCTTACTCATCGTCGACTACGGGCCGGAAATCCTTCGGGGTAAGGATGCCGACGGCCTGACGCAGGGATCCGGTGCCAAGCTCAGTGCTGACTCGGTCATCCCTGGTAATTCCCCCGACATCCACGGGATACCGCAACTTCAGGGACCTATAGAATGATGGGTGAACTAAAATCGGGACCCTGCCCGCACAAAAAGGAAGCAATTTCTTTAAACTTTGGTGGCGCAAATCCGCCAACATTACGTCCGCTCGACTGACCCCCTCAAGAAAGTGCCAGAGCTCTTTGGTTCGGGGTCCAACCGAACGGACGAATGTGGTCACCATTGCGGCATTTTTAAATATATACGTGTTGGTGATGTCCTTGCCGTCTTTTTTTTTCAGTGATACTAGGGGTTTTAAAGTTTGTTTCAAGATATGATCCATATTTTGGGGCTCTAGAATGTCTTGACAATCATGAAATGCAGTGAAGGCACGTCGGACTTCGTTTGAAGCCGACCGTGACCTTGGCTTGAGTTCTGTTGATGATGATGATGCTGCTGCTGTTGGTGACTCCCTGGTCACCGATTGTGCCCGTGTAAGGAGCTTAGGGGTTGTGATGGGTGAGAGTGAAGGTGATTTGGGGGAAAGTGGGAAGTCAGAGAGGTGTCCTGCGGTATTTTGATGTTTTTGTGGGGGAGGAATGATTTGGGTTAGTCTTTCAATTTTCTTTTCGCCCTTTTCTTGAGGTTGTGAGGGTGTTTGGGACTGTGTTTTTGTTTCTTGTGTTGGTCACTTAATATGTTTTTCTCCCCCTCCCCAAGCTACCGAGTCCCCACTATCCCTTCGCCTTTTTAAATTAATGGAACAGTCCATGGCTTCATTTTCTTTTTCAGCGTGTTTTTCTTTACTTTTCTTTTTTGTTGATGACGATGATGATGATGATTTTGTAGATGACGATGATGATTTGGCTGTTGCAGTAGTAGTAGTTGTAGTAGCGATAGTGTCAATATTTGCAGTCGAAGTATTTGTTGGCTTTGTAATAGTTGATTCTTTGATAGGAGTCTTTTTCTTTCCCCCCCCTTAACCACCTGGGTCCAGCCCTCTTCTTTGTCGGGGCTGTCCCCGGTTTTAGCTTTAGGGGTTTCATTTTTGTTTACTTCGGTCGCTGCTGTTGCTGCTGCTGCTATAGTTGTCGTTGTGTTCGTTGTCGTTTCTGTTGTTGTTGTTGTGGCCGGAGTTGTTTTGGTTGTTTTTTGAGGGCAGGATTTTGAAAAATGCCCCAGCTGCTTGCAATTCCAGCGCTGGGGCTTCCTGCCCTCAACAACGACTGTCATGATCTGGTGTTCATACTCGATTATGTGAGGTATGGCTGTGAACCCCCCTCTGTCCAGGCACATGGTGAAGATATAATCACCGTGCGCTGTCCCGTTAACTGACTTTGATTTGGTTATGTCCTCTATTTCGCCATGTTTTACGAGGTAGGCAGCCAGGACCTCCTCATTCAGTTGTATCGGGACATTACACACGGTGATTCGGATTTTACGTCTTCCCATGTACTCTGGCTGAAGCCGGAAGTATTTTGAGATGACGTTTTCGCCGGCCAGCTTGGCTGCAAGATCTTCTGATGGCAGCAGCACATCCCATGTTGCAAAGCTACGTCTACAGTAGTACTTTGCGGGAATGTCTGCTGCTTTTAGCAAGCCTTCAAAAGTATCTTTTTTGATACCTGCCAGCCTCTTTGTTTTCAAGTCTGTGACTACGAACGAGATTATTTTTGGCTGTACTTCCTGTACAAGTTCGGGAATAGGAAGGATCCTATTCCCTTGGAAGTACTTCTCGTATTTTTCTCTTATTTTGCTGTAGTCTTTCGGGCATTGTTTTATTTTTGTTGTCCAAGAGGCTGGCAGTGAAGGTATTTTTTGTGCCGGTTGTATAGAGCTGGCCGACGAAGATGGCTGCGAAAGTGCAGGCCATCTTTCTTCCGGCTTTGAGGGGGGACTTATGTCTTTAAAAATGTCGGGTGATAATGACTCTGGTGAAGGTGTTGCCTCTGCCATAGTTGCTTATTAGGCAACTAGGCGTGAAAAAAACGGGTGTTTTTGTCGGTTGTGAAGTGCGTGTAAAATTGTAAAAATTGTAAAAAATGTTCGTTTTCAAAGTCGAATTCAACAAATATCGAGTGTTGACCCTCCTCACTAACAAACAACAATAGTCTGAGGGGGGGTCACAAAGCTTTAACAACGATAACAAATATGCAATAACAAATTTTAACAAATATAACAATAATAATAACTCACTTTTCTGAAGTAGCAAAGAACTCAGACACAAAATCAACAGAGATTGATCTGCCTCTGGTAGCGAAATCTCACGGTACTAATATCGGTGAGAAGAGTCCATTATGGTAAGATAGGTAAGATTCCCACCACAATTTTGTTACAAACACGTTACGAAAAGCTTGCTCAAATTCACGCTACAAACGTAACACACAGTTGCAGATTTCAAAATTTTCATAATCATCCAATTCTCTAGAAAAACAAGACAAAAACAAAATAAAAAAAACCATTTCTATATCACAAAACCCAAACTAAATAAGGAAATTCAGCTGGAAATTCTTCCTTTTTTCTTGTGCTTTCTCAAGTTTCCTATTCGTTGCCATCATTTCAAGAGCTGATCACACCATTGATGTTAAGTAATAGATTGATTAAATTTTTTATTTGGCATGTAGTGTAATATTCGAATAACTGTTAAACGGTTAGAAAGATATCGTGAGTCAACTCAGTTTGATTGACAAATAATCACCTTTTTGGTAGTTAAAAGCTTGGCTGTCATTAGAGGATTATAACTTCTGGTTAGTAAAATCTTACAGGTTAGAAGTTAGATTTTAACTTTGAAATAGTTTATCCAGCGCTGTTGAAAGCTTCAGATTTTATTTCCATCAGTATCAGAATGGCTGACTCCCGGCTTTTCGTACAAGTCGATTACGTAATCGGGAAGATGTTTAAATGAATTAGGCTATGTATACAAACAAGAAAAGAAGACTTCGTATTTGTGATTCATCCCAGTGAAGAGAATAAAGAAGCCAGCAAAGAAGATGGAACAGTGGGACGAAGAAGAAAACCGACTCAACCCGGAGAAAAACACCATGGCTATACAACGTTAATTTCATGATAATTTTTTGTTACTGCTACATTTTGGCCGCTATGTTTTCCGATTTTCATCAGATGTTACAATATAATAAAATCACCCTGCAGCGTAATTGTGCTAGAATTGATTAAAAGACTTGACAGAAATGCATACAAACCTCGACTGATTTAATTATTGAGTGGCAGCATAAACAAGTATGTTTATATCGAAAAAATATTCCGCAGCTCAAAATCGAAATTTTAAAATTTAAATAATCTTCAAGCTGCGTCTCAGCAAGACAATCGTTCGGTCGAGTGGTGTGTCATCCTTAAGGTATGTGTTTAACGTATACTCTACCATGTCAGAATATGGCACAAGGCTGTTTTTACAGGGGGCCACTCACGAATCGAGACTCATGCGCAGCTGGTCCAAAAATTCTTGATCCGTGGGCATCTCCTTATTGAGGCATCGCATCATCTAAACAATGAATTTAGACCTGCAAGTTGGCAAAAACCTTGGATGACGTCCCCCTCCCTACAAACCAACTTTTAGTTGTAGAAATGTAACCACCCGGCACGAATACCAGGTGACTAGTCCGAAGGCTTGCGGCCAATCTCGATATACGAAAATATGTTTTAGAAATGCAAATTACAAAATCCTTCCAGAATCTTTCCAGCAATATTAGTTTTTTTTTAGCATTTTCTTCTAGATGTCTTGGAAAAAATTGTACAGGGTGCGGAAGAAAAATATGAAATAATCTTTAAAAGGTTCTTTTTTTTTTTTTTTTCTAATTTTTTAAAAAAATGTGATAAATCTAAATTTTCATCATTGGCTCTATTATTCAAGCACTTTTTCATTAAAATTCAGCTCAATATAAGTGAGCAAGAAAAGAAACAACAAAGAATCTATGATTTGCTCATCGCCGAAACGAAACCAAAAAATGTTTCGAAATAATTGAAGTTTCTATATAGTCTCAATTGAACCCAGACTTTAACTCCCTTGATTACGTAATATGGGATATTTTAGAAAATAAAACAAACGCAACTTTACATCTAAATATGAGTTCGCTTAAGATTGCTATTTTACTGGAATGGGATAAAATATCCCAAGAATTTATTTTGAAATAATGGAAACCATTTCGGAGGCGTGTCAATACAATAATTGAAAAAAATAGCGGCCATATTGAATAAATTTCCTTTTTTTGTGTCTATCTTGGTATTTTGTTGTTTATTTTTTAAGTTATTTTTCATCATGTTTTATAATTATTATGGTACCCACCCTGCGGACTGTAATAAACTCTTCCTGTTGCTATAAATAACGGGAGAATATTCATCTCGGTGGTGAATTCTACCCAGCCTCGGTCAGCCGTGTTTGATTCAGGGCACGGATCAGGCCGAGTGCTGGCTGGTTGATTCACCATTTCCTCCGGCCTCAGAGGGCCATCTTCCAGGCTTTTACCCCCTTAGGGGGTCGGGTTTATTGCCTGGCGCATGTGGCGACCCTAATAAGGGGAATGCCGATAGGACTGAAGGTATTTTTGGCATTACCGGACGCATGTGGGCTTCGGCCGTGCGACCGGACCTACTTTTAAAATAGCCTTGCGCCATACTTCTCCGGTGGTGGGACGGAAAACAAATACCTGAGTTCTCCCCAGCCAAACACTTTGGCAGTCAGACTGACGATCAACAGCTTCTATCTATGTTGTATTATACTTTCGTTAATATACTTTGTTCCATGTAAACCCGAGTTTGTGCCTTTTTTCCGGACCCTTTTCTGGTCCACAACAATAATAAATTGGTTTATTATTATTTTTCCTGATAATTAGTTTTCCTAATTTTACTTCCGCACCCTGTCCAATTAATTTTATAATTTAATTAAGTTTGCTCAAGAAATATTTTATGAAGCCAGAATGTTCAGCTATTTGCGTCTTTTCTGTTATTAGCTTATTTACTGCTTAATAGAAGCAGCAAAGTGAACATCCACTAAGTTTAGTAGTTCTAATACTTTTGTGAGGAGTTGCAGCAATCCCATCAAAAACGTTAGAAAGATAGTTGCAAAATTGAAATTTACGCTTAAGAATTGGATGTCGAGAACTTTTTAACGGAAGGTCATTTCTGATTCTTCAATTTTGGTGCCGGTCCGTATTTAGATGTCATGGTTTGGTCTGGTTTGGTTTTATGGCATATCAGCTATTGTAGGTTATTTAATGCCAAATCCATTTTTATACTTACACACCGTTATGACGATACACGATGCTGTCCTGAGGACCTGCCTAGGGCGATGAACGATAGGGAGGAGTGGCAAGAGAGGGTCAGGGATATCCGTGCTACCAGTGCGACATGATGATGATGATGATATTTCAAACAATACAGTTTAGTATAAGTATAATTTCTTGTTTACACTCAGTTAAATATCAAAATAATTCTATTTCAAAGAATTCAGTTCTGCATAAGTAAACACTTTCAATCTCAAAAACGGTTCTATTTCAAACAATTCAGTTTTGCATAAATATGTAGTTTAAATGTCAAAACAGCTCTCTTTCAAGCGATTCAGTTCAACATAAGTACACATTTTAGTTCTATTTGATCCATAGATAGGACCCTATCATGTGCTAACACTCTGGGTCAGAGTGGACCTTCGAGCGATTGCAGTGAAAGGTTACTCCACATTCCCCAAAGCTCCAGCATTACTGGAAACTCACCATCGGATTGTTTTGTGTCATATCCAGGATACTCGTTGCGGAGTGGTGGTCTTATCCTTTTTCAGAGAAGCAGTCAGTGTATTCCGTAACCCCAACCGACAGGGCCATTAGATGTCATGTTACACATACACTGACATTTAAACTTCAAAGAAACATTATGAGTCAGCATGCTTAAGAACTTTTAACCGAAAAGTGTCGGTGGTGTCCTCGTGGTGTAATGGTTAAAGCGATGGACTGCGGAATCGTAGTGAGCGAGTTCATATTCCAGTCGCGCTATTACGTTCACTTTCGGTCAAATACCCTTGGGAAAGGTATGAACCCCCTTATCTTCCTAGCTACGGGTTAAATATTACCACTACTGTTCTTTTAGGAGAATGGCTTTGGCATTAAATAACCTACACAGGTTGATATGCCATTAAACAAAGAAACCAAACTAAACCGAAAAGTGTTGAAATGAGTTGGAGTACACGGAGTTTTTAAATATTATTTATGGGCAGTTTGCGTTTTACTTTGCGCTAACGTCCTTTGGAAAAGTAGGAATATATCTGCTCTCCGCTTACACAGCTGCTTTCTTCCGAGCTTAAATAGATAGTTAAAATGAAAAAGAAAGAAATAAATAAACGAGTCACAATACTGACTCCGTCGATTAAAAGAAAAATAAATGAGCCGTAATACAGCAAATATTGAAAATGTTCGTGAGCAGAACGGCTTTAGAGAACCAAATAATAGAAACTTGTGTACCGGACTTCACTGAAAAAATCTCTCTGAGTAACTCTGCAAAAAAGTTAATGGGACAATCCGTATAAAGAGATACAAGACCATCAAAGGAGAACAAAACAGATAAATAGAGAATTTACAATTAAGCAACTATTTATTTTTTAGCGTTATCATCATCATCATGTCGTGCCGCTAGCACGGATATCCCTGACCCTCTCTCGCCACTTCTCCCTATCGTTCATCGCCTCTGGCAGGTCTTCAGGGCTACATCCCATATCCTCACATCATCATCATCATCATCATCATATCGCGCTGATAGCACGGATATCCCTGACCCTCTCTCGCCACTCCTCCCTATCGTTCATCGCCCTAGGTAGGTCTTCAAGACAACAGCCTGTATCCTCACATAGCTGCTGAATGTACGTTCGAGCTGGTCGTCCTGCTTTTGCGCGGCCATGTGTGGGGATCCATAAGAGTACATCTCTTATGAGTTCATCTCTGCTTCTCCAGCAGTGTCCTGCATGTCTGGTTCGTCTAACTTGAATAGTTTTCGTGATAGGGGGCAGGTGGCCGTACAGTTGGTGTCTTGTGGGGTGCTGCTGCCAGGACTTGTTCAGGATTGCACGCAGCATTCTTGTGTAATTGCCATCCAGTTTCTTCTCCAGCCGTTTTGTTAGCGTCCATGTAGTGCATCCATATAGCAGTATCGATGTGACCGCTGCCTGGAAGAAGCTGCGTTTCATTTTATCGGTTAGGTCTGATTTCCATATAATCGATAGCCTATTGATAGCTGTCCATGCTTTCGTTAGCCTCGTTTCGATGTCCTTTTCGGTTGATTCGACGCTGCTTCCTAGGTACGTGAATTTGTCTACTAGTTTAAGTGGGGTTCCTTCTAGAGTGGAGATGTCCCCCGTTTGGTTATAGCACATATATTCCGTTTTGTGTGCATTAACATAGAGGCCTATGCTTGCTGCTGCTCGTTCCAAACTATGCAGAAGAGTTTCGGCTTGGTCAGGTGTATTTGTCAGTATCGCTATGTCATCGGCGTAGTCGGCGTCAGTAATTGTTGTTGCGGGGTATCTTCTGCTTCTTTTCTTCGTCAGTTCGAAGCCATTCTCTTTGATTTTGTCAATCGATGTTCTAAGTACGAGTTCGTCCTTTGCTTCTCCAGCAGTGTCCTGCATGTCTGATTCGTCTAGCTTGGATAGTTTTCGTGATGGGAGGATGAGTGACAATAGCCAGTTTCACCTCTGTAGAGAGAAACTAAAATTTATCACCCACCTTGAAGTTACTCAGGCTGCGGTCGTGTCGATACTGCTATATGGATGCACTACTTGGACGCTGACTAAACGGTTGGAGAAGAAGCTCGACGGCAATTATACAAGAATGTTGCGAGCAATATTGAACAAGTCCTGGCAGCAACACCCCACACGGCGCCAACTGTACGGTCACCTACCACCTATCACGAAAACTATACAAGCTAGCCGAACCAGACATGCCGGACACTGCTGGAGAAGGAAGGACGAGATCGTAAGTGATGTACTCCTGACGACCCCCGCATATGGCCAATCAAAAGCAGGACGACCAGCTCGAACATTCATACAGCAGCTAGGTGATGATACGGGATGTAACCCTGAAGACCTGTCGGAGGCGATGAATGATAGGGAGACGTGGAAAGTGAGGGTCAGGGATATCTGTACTAGCCGCACGACATGATGATGATGATGTAGTTACTAGCTCTCTTAAATGAGTAAATAATTAGATAGATAGATAGATAGATAGATAGATAGATAGATAGATTTTAAAAAATTAGGAAAAGTGATAATTCTAAAAGGAATGTTTATTCTTGGTTATTCATGGTTTGTTTTTTTTAGTTGTCAACTAGTTTTGACCTTGGGTCATTATTGGGAAAATTTTTTTATTAAGATAGTTTATGAAAGTTTTTTATAGTGTTGATATGTTCTACGAAAAGCGTCACAAATGAGCAGGTATTAATTCACTGAGTGCAAATTATTTTCTTGTATTTAAGTATTTTCCCCTGACCTTTATATACTTGCTGTCAAGACACCTGGACACATCTCTCCATTTTGGAGCCTGTGTGAGATGTGGTTCAAATAAGCCGCAACTGCTTCGTTTGTTTATTTAACTGTTTCTATGCCTCATCAAATCTGTCCATCCTCTTTCAAAGTGGCGTCTTTAAGGCCATTCAGTTTGATGCAAAAGTCATTTAGGGTAACTGTTTGGCGACGTTTTCTACGTTCATCTTCCTGTGTTTCTGTTATTGCCATAATATTGTTCAATGTGTTTATTTTTCAGCTCTTTCTAGGATGGTAAACTTAACCTCTCAGATGAAATCGTGACTGATTAGGCAGAAATATTTTTTTCTGTAAAAAGTAGTTTCTTGTAATCCATAGATTTGATTCTGTGTCTGTATTTATTTTGTCTAAGGTAAAACTGCCATTCTGTCTTTCCAATATATTATCATTTGCAACTTGTCCGGTACCGAAGAGAAATTACATTTTTGATTCAGCAATTAGATTCGTGGTAAATTTCAACTTCTTTTTTCGCGATGAATATCGCTGTTGACTTGAGGCTATTCTTAATATTACATATTTGGTAAAATTAAGTGGATTTTATCGTCGACTTCTTATGAATCACTTTATTTATTTTATTGAGGCTTCTTATCACTTCTCTGAGGTTATATATATTCAGAAGCAATAAATCTGGTCTGTATCAGATGGGTGACAATTTTGCGATACAAGACCCGTGTACCAAACCAATCAGAGAGAAAATGTTCTATAATTCAAAACCGTCAGTTGCCAGTGCCAGGCTTCTACTCATTCGAGTTTTCAATAGCCTTGAGTCAACTGTAACCGCTCGTCATATCACCGCTCAGCAGTCAAATGGGTGAACACCAGACCTGTATACCCAACTAAGCAAAGATTCTAGAAAGGAGATTGCCTAGTCGGCTGGAGCTGTAGAATACACTGACTGCACCTCTGCAGAGGGGTAAGACGCCCCCCTCCAATTAGTGTCCTGGATATGACACTAAACAGTCTGATGGTGAGGTCCCAGTAATGCTGGGGCCTTGGGGAATACGGAGTACCCCTTCATTGCCATTGCTCCCAGGTCCACTCTGGCCCGGCGTGGTAGCACTTGACAGGGCCCTATCAATGGGTTAAATAGAACTAACGGCATACTAAACTGAACTTTCTGATTACTGAATTGCTTGAAATAGAAATGTTTTTGACAATTAAACCGTACTTACATTTAAACTGCGTGTTTATGCTATTCTGAATTGTTTGAAATGAAACTGTTTTTTGACATTGAAACTGTATTTTCACTAAACTGAATTGTTTAACATAGAAATGTTTTGACATTTAACTGTGTGTAAACAAAATCTGTACTTATACGAAACTGAATTAGCTGAATTAGAACTGCTTGACTAAACTGGATAGCTCGAAATAGAAATGTTTGTCACAATTAAACTGTACTTACATTTAAACTGCGTGCTTATGCTAAATTGATTCATTTAAAATTGGATTGTTTTTGACATTGAAACTGTACTTACACTAAACTGAATTGTTATATATAACTGCTTGAATAGACTGAATGGTTTGAAATAGAAATGTTTTTTGACAAACTGTCTACTCATACTAAACTGAATTTTCGAAAAAGAACTGATTACTTACAGAAAAATGGATGTGTCGTTAAATAACCTACAAACGTTGATATGCCATAAAACCAAACCAAACTAGAAAGGAGAGATACTAAAAATTAATTATCATCGTCAGATTCTAGTATAAGACTGCAACTGATCCATGCTTTGAGCCAATTAGGATTGCCCCACAAAATCTGAAATTTAGTTAACCTTACTATCTACTGTGTTACCTTGACCCTTTGAAATGGCACGAGATTTAGCAACCAAAGAATTATGCTCCATGTTTTGGAATCCATAACCATATCAGAAAAAAAAATTCTAGAGACGACTGCTTCATCCCCAGAATATCATTGAAATCAAGTGATTTGCCATTTTGAATTTAAAATGTTCCAGTTTCCTGTCAGATTCAGCTTTTCCATAGCCATCACCAAATCTCAAGGGCAATTGCTAACGGTTGTTTGACTGAATCTGGTGGATTCTGTCTTTTCACATCATCAGATTTATATCGGCCTTTCATGAATTGGAAACTCTAACGATCTCTTCGTCCAAACACCAGAGGGAAAAACCCAAGAATATTGTTTCTCCTGAAGCTTTGAACTTAACAAATCAGTAAACAAACTAAATATTCTAATCCTAACAGCAAAGTAAATACAGTAATCCGTTTTGATTGTGAGCTAAAGTTATAAGTCATGACATGATATTATTAGCTATAATAAACAGGCAGCAATGTGTTTCACTGCCAGTATAGGGATTATCAACCCCCAAAAATGTTAGACACGTTTGTTAACACATGGCCTTTATTTTTCACGCTTAATGACTTTCTTTAATATGATTAATGCTATTTTTTAAATGAAAGTCACTTACTTTATCTTTTAATACGAGTATCATTAAATACGTTTCCAGACTTTTTTCGTACGGGCACTTTTATTGATAGTACACACATGAAACTCTAATCCCCTTCGAAGTAACCTCCTCCGGCTGCAATGCACTTGTACCGTTCTAACAACTTCTGGAAGGCCCCATGGAAGTCCTCTTGTGTGACCGCGTCAATGACCTTCGTCACAGCCTCTTTTATCTCCTCCATTGTCTCATAAGCTTAGGGAATAACCAAAAGTCTCAGGTAGCAAGGTCTGGACTATAGGGACGGTGAGGAACTGTCTTAATGCCCATCTTGATCAAATAGTGATGGAGGTGCCCGTGGTGTAGTCGTTATCGTCTTAGGAAATGGACACGGCGACACGAGTTCAAATCCGAGACTGATTGCATTTCACATAGCACTAATACCCTTGGGAAAGGTATGAATCCAATTATTCTCCCCCCAGCTATGGGTAAATAGTAGGACAGACTAGGTTCTTCAGCCTTGGTTAGGCCACTAGTATAGGAGAAGGAAAACTCTGAATTCAAACCTGTTAAACTTCGCTTAAAAATTGACCTTGTGTCATATCCTGCCCGAGCGGAGGGGTTGGTAAATAGTATCTTGATCAAATAGTCTGTGACAATGATGGAGTAGTGGACTATTGCATTGTCCTGGTGGAAATGCCACTGACCCCATTTGAAGAGTGATGGCCTCTTCCGACGGAATCTCTTCCTGAACTCCCTTAAAGCGTCAACATAGTAACCCTAACCCTAAACCTTTGGCCAATCAACTCTGGTGTATTGACTTCCTTACTCCTGCCACACCTCTCATCATCCCCCACAGACTCCCTGCCTTCCTTGAATCTCTTGTGCCACTCAAAAACTGATGCTCGATTTATGCAAGATGGTCGGAAAGCAGCCTGAAGCATTACATACGTTTCTGCGGTATTTTTTCCAAGTTTAAAACAGAATTTTATTGCATATCGTTTTTCTAAAGTGTCCTCACACCCAGATTGCATTTTTGAAATTCACCAGCTGTGACAATCAGGCTTTAGTAGAATGAATTCCAATTGCTGCTGTAACTCTTCATTTGAAGCTGAAATAATAATAATTGGTCAGTCATCTCATATGATGTATAGCAATAACATAGTGAATTTTCAAAAGTCTACGACAATTTTAAATGCTTGTACAAAAAAAGTCTGGAAACTTATCGTATGCACCTCGTATGTCTCCCTCTCTCTCTCTCTCTCTCTCTCTCTTTCTCTCACTCTCTCTCTTTGTCTCTCTATTATATGTCCATTTCTCTTTGTCACTTGGTATCTGTCTATGCCTATCTCTCCGTCAACTCTTTCTTTCTTTCTTTTTTTCAGTCCCTCCATCTTTTTGTAAATGTTTTTCTAATCTCTTTGTTTCTATTAACCTCTCTCCCCCCTCTTTCTCTCTCTTTCTCTCTCTTTCTCTCTCTCTCTCTCTCTCTCTCTCTCTCTTTGTATATATATATATATATATATAAGTATTATTCGGTCCAGTTAAACCGGAGTTGGAAGTAATTCCATCAGGACAAAAAAAAAAAAGACATTCAACAATGAACATTTAAATTTTCCTGGTAAAGTGCTCAATGTAACTGACGTTACAGAGCAATAATTTCCTTAAGAAAAAAAAAAAACAGGTCACATTAGGATTATGAATTTATTTCCATCCTGTTATGAGTTTTTATTTATTTTTACTTTAATTTGTTTTTATTTATTTTTTATTTTATTCATTTCCATCCTGTTATGTGTTTTTGATAAAATCAAAAAACACGAAAGAAGTCCTGTTAATTTTTTTTCGTGTTTTTTGGTTTCATCAAAAACACATAACAAGGTGGAAATAAATTTATAATCCTAATGTGACCGGTTTTGTTTTTTTCTAAAAGATATATATATATATATATATATATATATATATATATATATTGTTACTCTATCCCGCTGATGTTTGTGTCTGTCTGTCTGTCTGTCCATCTCTTACCCCCTAATTCTATTTCTGACTATGTTTACGTCTCTTTTTATTGTCAGTGTTCCTCTGTCTTTTTTTTTTTTCTAATCTCTCCCAGTATCCCTCATGTAAGACGAGTTTATTCTCGCCATTATTTCGAGACTGGCACAGACAGATAGAAAGGAAACAAAGCTAAATGTCTATTGCTTCCCACTATCTATCTATCTATCTATCTATCTCACACACATACGCGTTTTTTTTTTTATAAACGAGTATCATTTTTTTCTGACAACCATACGGGTAAAATAAATTATTTGTACACGTTAAGCACAAAGAATGTAATCTACAACGTTAACAATAGTAATCAATGTAACGTGTTTTTTTTTAAATACCTCGAATGACTTTAACCTTGACATCCAGAATACAGAAAATAAATACAAAAATGAATAAAAGATATAATGCTAAAAGAAAGAAAGAAAGAAAGAAAGAAAGAAAGAAAATAAAAACTAGAAAAAGAAAGAAAGAAAGAGCATTTCGTTGTGTTCTTTGGTCAGATGATGTTCTTATCCTGGAGGTATTTCGACTGTGTCTTCATCCGCACTCCATTCGTCTAGAGTTTACACATTTTCTCAATTACTTTTCTATTCCCTCTGCGCATGCGTCGAATAAAAAAAAGAAGGGATTTCCGGTCTCTCTTGTTATGAATATTCCATTACCTTAAATCGGGTAATCCCAAATTGCCCTGAGCATATAAGGATCGAATCGGTGCATAGATGTCAAGCCTTACCAGCACTCGAACCACCACCACCACTGTTTCAGCCAAATGCCCGGCGAACTGATATCAACGAATGCTTGCAGATGAACGCTTAAATAAAAATGTCCATAAAAACGAACGAAGGGAACCATTGGCTTGCGGTTAAGCCGGATTTTTTTTTCTTTTTCAACATCTGTGTATATGTTGATATATTTTGTTTTCTTCTTTTTATTCAAGCAATAGACACTGACTGTAATTTTGGCCAAGGTCTTTGTAGTGACCAAATACAATGAAACCACACTCCCATCCATTCATTGCCTCCTTCACATTTATAATGGTCGATTTTAACGGCATGTTTAGGGGTATTTTATGCCGAGAGGTTAGAAAATCGTGTTCAGTGTACGTTCATTCTTACATTTTGTGTTGCTGTTTCTTAAGAGTGTTTTGATACAGTTACATGATATCAAATATTCCTATCTAATACAAATAATTTGCACACAGTTATAAGGTTTCAAGTATTCTAATCTAATTCTATTAATACTATGGCTTCAAGTAATTAATCCTCGTCAATAGTTATCATTCGTTATCATACAGTTGTATGTATTCAAGTAACTAATGATAAGGTTTTGTTTGGTTTGGTTTGGTTTCTTTGTTTAATGGCATATCAACCCTCGTTGGCAATTCAATGCTAAAGCCATCTTTCAAGAAGAACAGTAGTGGTACTATTTAATCCATAGCTGGGAGAATAAGAAGTTCATACCTTTCCCAAGGGTATTTGTCCGAAAGTGAACGTAATAGCGCGACTGGAGTTCGAACTCGCTTATTACGATTTCGCAGTCCATCGCTTTAACCATTACACCACGAGGACACTCCGACCAATGATAATTATTCGTAAGTAATTAACATTATCATCATTATTAAGTAATGCTGTTATCACGGAGTTCCTTGACTATTTATTTTCCTTCCTCCCTAACTCCCACCCTCCCTCTCTCTCTCTCCATCCGTCCCTATCACCCATTTCTTGTGGCCGGTTTTCTAGACTGCATTTGGTGTCCAAATAGAACTGATGTATAAAAGTCTTTGCTGGTCGGCAAGAACTGGTATGTCCATGTGTTGGAGTCATTAGGAGAATGTCGCTTATGAAATTGTCCTTACTTCACCAGCAGTACCCAGCATATCTTGTTCGCCTTACGGGGATGTTTTATGAAATGGAAGGAAAGTTACCGTACAGTTTTTACTCTGTGGATTACTGCTTCCAGGTTCACAGCTGCATGTAATGTTCATGTGTAGTTCCCATCCAACTTTTTTAGAGCTCAAAAACAATTATAGGTATTGTTAATAGAAATAATTTCCAATTATATGGTATCAAGTATTCCTATTAAAAAGGAATTGAATTTAAACAGATTTGTTTGATCCATCGATCTACCCATCTCGAAGACCATCCAAATTAAACGAACATGACATGCAGGACACTGCTGAAGGAGCAAGGATGAACTAACAAGTGACGTTCTCCTATGGACCCCTTAACATGGAAGTGCAAGAGTAGAACGACCAGCAAGAACTTATCGACAACAGCTCAGTACGGACACAGGATGTGTCAGGACCTGTAGGGTCCTGACACAACAGGTTATAGTTGACCTGGGAATAATCTCAATGAAGAGCTATTAACACTTACTTCTGGAATTTCTTAACTGGAGCTTTTCTATCTGTTAAGGTTTACTCTCATGTCAAGACAAAAAAGCTATTGCTTCCCAAGTTAATGTAAGCTTAATATTCATAGATATATAAATTCCTTCAACAATGATTCTCAAAGAATCAAAAATAAATGTGTAATATTCAAATATTATAAATTAAAGTATTTGTTGATTCTTTTTTAAATAATTATATATTGTATCACGTTGTTTATAATGAGAGATTTGTTTCAAACGTAGTAAACAAGACTATATTCTTCAAGCAAAACCATCCACATTCAACAAAATATTGCACAATTTACGAGCAGATATTTAAGAATACATTTAATAATTTTTACAGAAATTATGAGACCCACACACGATACAATATGCGGTTAAAAATTTGAAATGTTAACACAAACCCAGAAAAGAAACATTGGTGTCTCAATTAAATGTTTTCTCTCTCTCTCTCTCTCTCTCTCTCTCTATCTATCTATCTGTATATATATATATATATATATATATATATGCAAAGCCCTTTGAAAGAATTGAGCACTCTGGTAGCCGATAGGGTATAAAAATGTAAATAAACGGACGCTGCTGCTGCTGTTGCTACATAAATATCTTAAAAATTCCTTTAGCCAACGTAGTACTCTTGTTGGCCGAGATGTCTGAGACTTAGTCTAACGTAAAGTTGGATGGGTTTCGATTCCGGCTTCGAGCGTCTAACGTGCCTAGCCACCCTGAAGAGTTCTGATAGAACGAAACAGTCTGTCTGTGGATGACTATATATATATATGAGTATTCTTGGTCCAGTTAAACCGGAGTTGGGAGTAATTCCATCAGGACAAGAAATTATTCATGAATGAATATTTAAATTTTCCTGGTAAAGAGCTCAATGTACCAATTTTTCTTAAAGAAATTATATATATATATATATATATATATATATATATATCGTGCTGCTCGCACGAATTTCCCTAACACTCTCTTTTTCTCTCGCCATCTGTATCTATCATCCATCGTTTCCGGCAGGTCTTCCAGGCTACATCGTGTGTCCGTACAGAGCTGTTGTTGATAAGTTCTTTCTGGTCGTCCTACTCAAGCACGTCCGTGTGAAGGGGTCCATAGGAGAACGTCACTTGTGAGTTCATCCTTGCTCCTTCAGCAGTGTCCTGCATGTCATGTTCGTTTAATTTGGATGGTCTTCGAGATGGGTAGTTGGTGGGCATAAAGCTGCTGTTTTGTGGGATGTTGCTTCCAGGATTTGTTTAATATAGCTCGTAGCATTCTTGTACAATTGATATTTCGTTCTTTATTGAAAACAAATGTTTTGGCAAAAACATTTCATTTTATTAACATGCACAATTTAAATACATATATAGATTAATATAGAATAACATAAAATAAAAATGAAAAAAAAAATAAAATAAAATAGAATAAATTGATTAGGATAACAGATGTCACGTCTATTCTACATGGTGTTTAAACACCCCATGTGGAACCATGGTCACAACAGCCAACATGGCGTTCTAACACCCCACGTGACACCATGTCTACAACGTTAAAAAATTTGAACCTCCATCATTGATAAAAAAAATAGTCTCTGACAATGAAGTTTTACTTTGAAATTAATTAGACTCAAATAATTATTATTTCGGATCGATATTGCCTTCTAAATTAATTCAATACTATAAAATATTATATATATATACTTACAAAAATTATTTTGTGAGTCAGGAACTAACCTACTACAGTTTCGCCTAAGCGGCTCATCAGGGTACCTAATTTTGCTCTACTTAGTATTGAGCACTTTTTGAACTTTTAGCTTAGCAGCAATTTACGGTGGTTTTTTTCTTTTGACCAATCATTTGTGTATATGTGGATTTTTTTTCATTTGATGAGACAAGGTTGGCCTTTTCTTTTTTTTTCCAATATATATATATATATATATATATATATATATATATATATTTTCCCCTAGACAGTGATTCGTTGTATATTCTATTTTCGAATTATTGGCAGTTTTTATTATTCAGTAAGTTATTTAATATATATATATATATATATATATATATATATATATATATATATATATATATATATATATATTTCTTGACCTTTTCAGTCTTCAATTATTTTTTTAGCAATCAAATAAACATTCTCTGATGATGTCCTGTGGTCGAAATCATTCAGAAATAAAAAGTTTATCAAAAAATCTTACCAACGCTGATTTTTCCATCCTTTTGTTCATGCCACGCACACACACACACACACACACACACACACACACATATATATATATATATATATGATGGGAATGAAAGAGAACGAGAGATGGTGTGAAATCATTGCCGATCCACTTTATACAAATCTTCTCCATTAATCATCTACATTAAAATAGTCTGCCATAAAAATTCCCAACGTAGTGTAATTGCCGTCAAGCTTTTTCTCCATACGTTTAGTTAGCGTCCATGTAGTGTATCCATATAGCAATATCGACACGATCACTACTTTGAAAAACTGCGTTTTATGTAACGGTCAGGTATGACTTCCATATGACCGATTACCTATCGATTGCTGTCCATGCCTTTGATCATCACGTGTTGATGCTTGTCTTGGTTAATGATACACTGCTTCTTAGGTAGGTGAACTTGTCTATTAGTTTCAGAGAACTACCGTTTTGTGTAGAGATGATACCTCTTTGATTAAAGCACATTTATCTCGTCTTGTCCGCGTTGACATGAAGGTCTATGCCAGCAGCTGCGCGTTCCAGACTATGTAGCAGGGTTTCGATTTGGGTGGGTCTAGAGAGAGAGAGAGAGAGAGAGAGAGAGAGAGAGAATATGAATAGAATATTTAAGTCAAATATATATAATTATTAATTGTTTTTGAGCTGTTAAAAACGTGGAAATATTATCCTTCCAATTAAGAATTTGTACGTATTCATATGCTATGTTTTTGAGGAATTTTTCCGCTTATATCTTACTATATAATTCCTTTGCCTTTAGGAACCTAAAAAGGTTATAGGGTTAATTGTTGAAGATCTTGTTGAAGATCTTCTTCAAATTTCTCTCCTCGTAGTGTCTCAGGCGGGTTTGTATAAGGTCTATACAGCTTGTCAGTATATGATTTACTGTGTAAGGTTTTTGGCACGGTATACAGATTTCAGAAGGTAAGAGTGAATGGCAAGGCTGTGTCCTATTCGAAATCTAGCCATTACCACTTCTCCCTTTCTTAACATTCTTCTGTTGGAACATTTTACTCCGATAGTCTGTGTCGCCCGGTGTAATTTATTGTCTGTTCAGGAGCTCAATAACTCCTGCCACTTTCTGATGATATATTTATTTATTCTTGGTTTTAGGTCCGTGAAAGGATTTTTTTCTATTTGATCCAGAAGAAGATTATATCCTTATTCACGGTTAGGGTGTTTATCCTATTTAGCAGTTTTGTAGTAAGGGGATCTGTCAAGGACTTCAACACCGATAGAAGGGTGTCGACTGCAAAGGAGAATATGTTGAAAAAAAAGCCTCATTTGGTTGTTGGTTGGTTGGTTGGGTTTTATGCCATATCAACCTTTGTTGGTTATTTAAAGCTAAGTCCATTTTTATGCAAATAGTCAGTTCTATTTCAAACAATTCAGTTTAGCATGAGTATACAGTTTAATTGTCAAAAACATTTCTTTTTCAAGCTATTCAGTTTATTAAAACTGTTCCCCAAGCTTCTAAGGAGACAATCATCTGGAAGTTGCAGGTTCAACCCTGACTGCAGGCGAGTAACAATACAGGAATACTTAACACTTGTACCCGGTTATGGCTAACGGGATCAGAACAGGCGACCCCGTGGATTCAATAAAGGACGTAGTTCGAAGTTCCGTGACGGTTCCCGAGTTCAACAAACACCTGAAGAAGACCGGGGGGCATATCGGCGAAAAGGTTGTGGAAATAATAATAAAGATGAAGACAATAATCCGAAAACCCTTAATGTTAAAAATCATCAAGTTTCGTCTTAGAAATTTAGACAACTAATATCCAATGTGGATAATCTTTCACTTAATATCAGGCCCCAAATAAAGTCTCTCATCATGTTTTGAAAATAGCATTGATCATAAAAGCAAGGTTCAGAAAGAAAATGTCTTTTTAATTTACTTCATGCATAAACAATTGAAAAATAATTCATTTTGCCCAGAAACAAGAAAACGATTTTTTTATTATTCTTACAGACTCTAATTGTTTGTAGCTTTAAGTAACTATGCATTATACAAATAATCTGCTCAAAATTTCAGGTATTCGTATCAAATACAAATAATTTCCACACGGTTTGAATTTTTCTAATCTAAAACTACTAATTTCCACATAACTTCAAATATTCACATCAAAAACAAATAATATGAACATAGTTTAAAGTATTCTTATCTAACACAAATAATTTGCACATAGTTTCAAATATTCTTATTTAACACAGATATTTTGAACAATGCCTATAACCGTTAGGCTCTGTCCAGCAGAACACATAGCGTAACGGTTATAGGCGTTGGTTCCCTAATCTTCTACGGAGACAATCAGCAGGAGGTTGCAGGTTCAATCCTGACTTCAGGCGAGTAACGATACAGGAATGCTTAACACTTGTTCCCATTTATGGTTAACGGAATCAGAACAGGCGACCCCCGTGGATTTAATAAAGGACGTAGTTCGAAGTTCCATGAAGGTTCCCGAATTCGACAAACACCTGAAGAAGGCCGGTGGAAATACCAATAACAATGAAGACAATAGTCCGAAAACCCTTAATGATACAAATAATGGGCACATTATTTCAAGTATTCACATCAAAAACAGATAATGTGTACATAGTTTAATGTATTCCTGTCAAATACAAATAATTTGCACATAGTTTCAAGAATTCCTATCCAATACGAATCATCATCATATCATCCTGACAGCATAGACTCCTCTGATTCTCTCTCGCCTTCCATCCCTATATGCCATCGCTCGTGGCAGGTCTTCTACGTTGCACTCTCTTTCAAGTATTCTTATCTAATATGAATGGTAAAGTTGGCGACCATAGTCGAGGGTTACCAGAAGGCTACCTTTTCAATACCTACTACACCGAGGTGTAAGGGAGGGATCAACTCCTTTCCCTAGATTGCTCCACTTTACCCTCGATATATACCTTATATTGCTGAGTGTTAAGCAAGGAGGTATCAAGTACCATCTTTAAAGTCTTTGGTATGACGTGACATGGTCTCCCGAACCATTGGCGAACATTCTACCCTCTAGACCAATGAGCCGGTTCAAGATGAGGTACTACACTCGGTCTTAATGAACCTGGAATTAATGGCAACGAAGGGGGATTCAACATACACATTGTTTTAAAGATGTACAAGATGAAGTCTCATGTCATACTCAGGACATTATTTTTATGTTAAAAAGCAAAAAACGATCGTACTAGGCGCTCGAAAATAAGAAACTCATGCATTTTAGACATTGGCCCAGCGGTTAGAGTGTTCGCCAATGGCCCGGGAGACCTGGGTTCAATCCCAGGTCGAGTCATACCAAAGACTTTAAAAATGGAACTTGATACCACCTTGCTTAACACTCAGCATTATAAGGTACGGTTCAAGGGTAAAGTGGAGCAATCCTGGGAATGGAGTAGCACCCTCCCCTACACCTTGGTGTAGTAGCTATCGAAAAGGGAGCCTTCGGGTCACCCTCGACTATGGTCGCTAACTTTACTTTACTATTATTGTACTCATTTTAAGTATTCCCTCGAGTACCAGTAGCTGATTTGTGCTGATTTCAAATGTCACCTTATTTAGACGGTTTCAATCTTTCTCTGAATATTCATTTCTTTCAATCTATTTCCAGACACTTTGGGAGTGTTCCAAGTGCTCCAGCAATGACTGATATCACTGTCAGCTTTATCTCGCTTAGCTTTTTCCGCTCTTTGGCAAAGTCCAGCTATTTATAGCGAGTTTCGCCGCAACGATGAGGTTCACTGATCGACAAATCTTCTGGTTTGCAAAAACAAAGTTTGGTCTTTCGTTCCGAATTTAGTGATTCGTTTTTGTGTCAAAATCATAGAAAATTTTGTGTCTCATTTTCCTGGATAGATTCTGGTGTGTGCATTTACTGTTGGCATGTATGATCAAACTTCTGCCGTTTGCATAGTTCCTAGGTCACCTTATCATCTCATTCATAATTGCTGTGGTACTCCTATACATCCTGTTAGCATAATTTATTCAATTATATATATCTATCTCTCCTTCTCTCTCTCTCTCTCTCTCTCACACACACACACACACACATAACCCACTCTTGTTATTCCCTCGAGTCCTTCTATTCCAACTTTATTATTATTATTATTATTAGAGTTCTTTAGACCATCGTTAACTAATCATTTTCCACTGGAGTCTGAGTGACAACAAGTCTCCTCATTTCTCCAGGACTCTTCTCAGTATTCTGGCCGATCTCAATGATACTGCATGGATGTTCTCCACTCGTCCTCTTATTTCAAATCTTCCAGTTCCTGTACCAATCTTTGGTGAATGTATGCCAATTATAATTAGTATCACCGTCACTTTCATGTTTCATAGTTTTTTTTTCAAATCCCTAGTCAGATCTCTCTGTCCACTTTTCTTTCAGTTTTACCCAGTGGTCAACCGAAACGGCAAAATACACTATTTGGCAGATTCTCTCTTTTACGTTTTTTTATTTTTTTATTTTTTTAAAAACTTTTTTTTAAATTTTATTTTTTATTTTTTGGGTTGTCTATCACTTTGTCTGGTTGTCTAGCCAAGATTAGGTAATCTGTTTGTATCTCAGAATCACAGAGAAGATGATGCATCCCATTTTCCAGGACGGATTCTGGGTTGTGCATTTACCATTTGTTTGGTCCAATTTAAACTTTTTGGACTATTCCCAGTGGATCATCTTCTTCGTATTACAATCTTTTTAGTTATTGTAGTTATAGTAGTGGTAATGTGTATGCATGTATATATGTGTTCACCACCTCCGCAAAGGATGGGATATGACACAAGGTCATTTTTTTAATGGAGTTCAACTTTTTTTTTCTTCTCTTAGATTGAATGCTTAACCAAGTCTAAAGAACCAGTCAGTCCTACTAATTACCGATAACTGGGTAAGAGCAGTTGGATTCATGCCTTTTCCAAGAGCATTTGTGCAAAGTGAAACGCACACAGCCGCGTACAGGATTTGAACGCGGATCGCCGATTCTATTTCCAACGACGATATCCATTACGCTAAGAACGCTTCCATTATTATTATTATTATCAGTAGTAGTAGTAGTAGTAACAGCATAATATAATATAAAATATAAACCTCTCGCTTTTCTCTTGATGTCTAGAGAAATTGATAACGGCTCGAACGAGCGTCGGATTATATTTGAAAGACTTCCGCCCAGCGGGCGTATTTTATAACAAGACAAGTGCTCCGATGTGGTTGTTTTTTAAAGTTTTTCACTTATTTATTTGTTTTGTTTATTAACTTGTCATTTTTTTTAATCGCTTGGAGGGACTGCAGCATAAGCTTATTGGCAAAACACAACCCCAACTGCTTATTAAATCGATTGCTTACCTCCAAAGACCTGCTTAGTAAGTTTTATTAAAGTTCTGTTAGCAATATTTTAATTATCCGATTTTGTTGGCTCTGTACAAGGTATGTACCAAATTTATAGCGACGGAAGCTTTGTTTGCCAAGACAGAAATAAACAATGAACGAAACTTTAATTTTCTTCAAAATTGTCACTTGGTCATTGAACGCTCGTGTTTCAGTGACGTTTGCCTTTGTTGAAGCACGTCTTGCATATATGTTTAAACTGATGAAGCTGCAAAATGATATTTCTTTTAATATCCTTATGGTCAACAAATATTACTCGTGAAAAGAATTTGGGGTTCTGGAAAGCTTGAGAAAGTCGTACGTAGAAAGGGGATCTACTGAGTATGGATAATGATGCGCTTACATTGGCATGAGTTTTACCAAATATTGCAATTCAAAAAGTATCGAGACTGCCTTTATAACTATTTTACAAACTGCCATTGATTTTATCAAGACTGCAATCTTAACGTCTCGATATAATCACTTTATTGTTTAAGTTACTTAGCTGTGCTCATGTCTTTTATAATTCTAAAAATGTAAATCAAAATATATAAATCTCGATACATTTTAATCAGAAAATGATTTATATTAATGCCATCTTTGTTAGCATAATTTTGTTAAATACAATGAAAGAGTAAATCAATTCCCATTCGAATTTGCAATTTAATAATAATAGTAATAATAATAAATGATCCTAATTTCGGCCAGATGACCAGACCTAGTGGTAGTCAACAAAAAAGATAACTTGGACTTAGCCGTTCCTTGTTAGAGAGCTGAAAAACTACAGCACACGAAAGTGGCAGTGATACCAATTGTAATTGGAGCGCTCGGCACAGTCATCAAAGGATAGGTGCTGGGGATAGAATACTTGAAAATAAGAGGACGAGTGGAGACCATCCAAACTACAGCATTGTTGAGACCGGCCAGAATACTAAGAAGAGTCTTGGAGACTTGTGGAGACTTGTTGTCACTCATACTACTGTGGAAAACTAACAGCTAACGCTGGCAGGAAAAACACTCGAAAGAGTAAAATAATAATAATAATAATAATAGGCTATGTGGTGACAGAGACGAAACGATCAATCACATGATAAGCGAATGCAGCAAATTAGCACAGAAGACGAGACACGACTGGGTGGACAAACTGATCCACAGGGAAATTTGCAAGAAATTTAAATTTGACCATACGAACAAATGGTATATGCACAACCCAGCACCTGTCCTAGAAAATGACACGCATAAACTCCTATGGGACTTTGACATACACATGGATCATCTACTCTCGGCCAGAAGACCAGACCATATAATAATCAACAAAAAAAAAAGAGAATTTTCAAAATTGTCGACTTTGCTGTCCCGGCAGACCACAGAATAAATCTGAAAGAATGTGAAAAGAAGGATAAGTATCTCAACCTTGCTAGAGAATTGAAAAAGCTGTGGAATATGAAAGTAACGATTGTGCCAATTGTGGTTGGTGCCTAAGCAACAATAACTAAAGGATTATTAAAAGGCCTGGAGGACTTGGAAGTTGAGACTATCCAAACGACAGCATTATTGAGAACGGTCAGAATCCTGAAACGAGTCCTGGAGACCTGAGGAGACTTGCTGTCACTCAGACTCCAGTGAAAAACCATCAGCTAGCACTGATGTGAAAAGCTCTAAAGGGGTAAATAATAATAATAATAATAATAATAATAATAATAATAATAATAATAATTGTATTAGATTTTAAGAGAAAGAAAGATAGAAGGAAAAAAAAACTTTAGAATGGAAGATTCGCGAAAATTACGTGAACTTTAATTCTTAGAAAATTTATATAAATAAAAGAATTCCGTTCGATCACTTGTTTGTAGGAATCGAACCAGTATGGCAGTTAAATGAATTTTCAGTGTGGTGTTCGGAGGAAATCGGTTCAGTAAAATGTCTCTAATTTTAAAAAACATTGATTTTTTATGACTTGTAAAATCTTTTGGTGAACTATTGTATTTTTAAATGAAGAGTGTTGTAATCCCCTAAATTATTTTCAGCTAAACTATTTCAAAATCATGAAAGATTTGTTTAAATTTACTGTGTTAATCTCTATACGGCTCATGACTTTTCTCAGTAGATGAAAAATATTCACCTGTTTGTCTTAAAGCTCTAAGTAGTCACCGCCGTCAATTTTGCCAGAAAGTAATTAGAAGCCTCATATCTAGTTAAATATCACCGGTCTCTTTGGAAATAGTCTAAAAATAAGACAGTAAATATAAACCGTAAATATTATATAGGAAAACGAGAAAGTAGCTCAGGGTGTTAGTTTGAAAAGTAAGATACGAAATAGCAGAACAACGGACTTTAACTAAGTTAAAACTGACGCTTTTTTATTATCATTTTCATTTAGTTTCTTTTTATTCTTTTACTTTTTTCAATTTTTTTTGTAACCCGCTGTTCAAGAACAAGCACCATAATTGTTCTCGGTCACATCTGTATCAGGTGGGCAGATAATAATCAATCCCTAAGTTTGGTATAGCCATGATATATCACTCATGATGAAAATGTCGAATCACGATATTACACAACGTGGAGCCCAGGCAACAGGCTAGAGTGTCATGATCGGCAGGTGCTATCCAGATAGCCAACATGGGAGATCCAGTTGTCATCTTGCAAATGTTGATTTTTCTTTTTTCAGGTACATGAATGACGACATTAGGAATCATAACGATCAGAGACATAAACACAATACATGGACTAGCAAAGACAATCAACTTGCACTACACTGCTATTTTAGGAGCAACCCTTCACAAAGAGGATCGTGGGAAAGAATAATAGAGATCTGGCAAGAAGATGCTAGTTTTCAGACAACAAGCCAAAAACCTGCCTACCGATGATGTGAAAAATATTAACTTCACAAGTAAGGGAAGAGTTTTACTATTCGATAACAAGCCGCGGATTGTTCCCTGAGGAGCAGAAAGGATGCTACAAAGGATCCAGAGGCACAGTAGAGTTTCTTTACATAGATCAACACATCCTAAATGAGAGCTAAACCAGACGGAAGAATCAAGCAATGGCCTGGATTGACTATAAAAAGGCATATGATATGGTTCTGCAAAGCTAGATAATAAACTACCTCAAAATGTACAAAATATCACATGAAGTCATAAACTTCATCGAGAAAACCATGAAAACCTGGAGAGGGGAATTGACAGCAGGAAGAAGAATCTTAACTGAAACAGATCTAAAAAGGTATATTTCAAGGAGATGCAATATCACCGTTATGATTCAAAATTGCCATGATGCCACTTAACCACATACTCAAAAAAATACACAGCCGGATACAAACTTAGTATATCGCAAGAAAAGATCAATCACCTAATGTATATGGATGACATCAAACTATTTACAAAAATGAAAAGAACTAGAAACTCTAATACACACAGTTAGAATATACAGTCAGGACATAGGAATGGAATTTAGTATAGAAAAATGTGCAATGCTAGGAATGAAAAGTGGCAAACAACATCTAACTGACGGAATGGAACTACCAAGTCAAAACAAGATTAGAACGCTCGGAGAAAAGGAAACCTACAAATACTTGGGCATTTTGGAAGCTGACATCATCAAACAAGTGGAAATGAAAGACAAAATTAAGAAAGATTATCTCAGAAGAACTAGAAAACTACCCGAGACAAAACTATCGAGTGGAAACCTTATCAAAGGAATAAATACTTGGGCTGTACCACTCGTTAGATATTCCGGACTCTTTCTAAAGTGGACCAGAGAATAACTTAAGCAAATGGACCAAAGAACAAGGAAACTAATGACCATGAATAAGGCATTACAACCCAGAGACGACGTTGACAGACTATATATATCAAGAAACGATACTGACAACACGGTGACCAACAGAATGACCATAACTAGAAAACAAAAATGGGAAGAAAAAAACTCTATGTGCGCTTTAAACGACTAATAAACGACATCTCACTCGATAAAACCTGGACATAGCTAAGGAAATGAAACTTTAAAAGAGAAACAGAATCTCTGCTAATAGCAGCACAAAAACGCCATAAGAGCCAATCAAATCAAAGCGAGAATAGATAAGACTCAACAAAATAGCAAATGTAGGCAATGCGGTGACAGAGATGAAACCATCAATAACATAATAAGTGAATGCAGCAAATTAGCGCGGAAGGAGTATAATACTAAACATAACAGAGTGGGCAAGGTCATCCACTGGGAGATGTGCAAAAAATTTAAATTTGAACATACGAACAAATGGTATATGCACAACCCAGCAGCTGTCCTGGAGAATGACACACCCAAACTCCTATGGGATTTGACATACAAACGGATCACCTAATCTCGGCCAGAAGACCAGACCTTATAGTAATCAACAAAAAAAAGATAACTTGCAAAATTGTTGACTTTGCTGTACCGGCTGATTACAGAATAAAACTGAAAAAAAGTGAAAAGAAGGATAAGTACCTTAACCTTACCAGGGAATTAAAAAAAAACTATGGAACATGAAGGTGACGTTTATATCAATCGTGATTGGTGCATTTGGCTCAGTAACTAAAGGATTATTAAAGGGACTGGAGGTCTTGAAAGTTGGTGGACGAGTGGAGACAATCATAACTACAGCATTGTTGAGAACGGCCATACTACTGAGAAGAGTCCTGGAGACTTGAGGAGACTTGCTGACTCAGACAATAGTGAAAGGCCATCAGCTAAAAGTGATATGAAAAACACTAATGAGTAAATAATAATAATAATAATTAAGGGGGAAACCCAAATAAAGCAGCCGAATCTTTTTATAGCAACACAAAATAATACCTTTTGGACTACTTATGTCTGAAGAAAAAATAATCATGCACAAGTGATAGCCAGTGAAAGTTACGTGGAGGAAGAGATGGAATAGTTAGTCGTATAAGCGAATCCAACAAACTGACACAAAAGGAATAAACGAGTACATTTGATTGGTTTGGTTTGGTTTGGTTTGATGGGTTTTATGACATATCAACCTTTGTAGGGTGTTTAACGCCAAATCCATTTTTATGTAAATAAGCTGTTCTGTTTAAAACAATTCAGTTTAGCATAAGTACACAGTTTAATTGTCAAAAACATTTCTATTTCAAACTATTCAAGCAGATATATGTAACAATTCGGTTAAGTGTAAATACAGTTTTAATGTCGAAAAACAGTTCTATTTCAAATAATTCAGTTGAGCATAAGCACGCAGTTTAAATGTAAGTACGGTTTAATTGTCAAAAACATTTCTATTTCAAGCTATTCAGTTTACTTAAACAATTCATTTTACCATAAGTATGCTGTTAGTTCTATTTAACCCATAGTAAGGCCCTAATAGGTGCTACCACTCCGGGCCAGAGTGGACCTGGGAGCGATGGCAATGAAGGGGTACTCCGCATTCCCCAAAGCTCCAGCACTGCTGGAACCTCACCATCAGATTGTTTAGTGTCATATATCAGGACACTCATTGGGGGGGGGTCTTACCCCTCTGCAGAGAAGCAGTCGGCATATTCTACAGCCCCAAACTACATTTGATTGAGTGGGAAAAGTTATTCCAAAAGAATTGTGCAAGAGATAAAATTTTGACTTTGCTAACAAATCATACATGAACAAACCTGAATTTTCTGGATAGGAGATACAAACTGATCATCCAATCCAATCAAATCCAATCCTGTCAGCTTGGGTTCTAGAATGTACCAACTGCTTCCCTGCATAAGATACTGCTACTGCTTCGCTGGAGATGACACTAAACTCTCAGATGTTCCGGTAATATAGGAGCTATGGTGAATACAGGGTACCCATTCATTGCAATTACTCCCAGGTCCACTCGGGCCCGGAGTAGTAGCACCTGATAAGTCCCATCTATCGGTCAAATAGAACTAAACAAAGTACTTATGCTAAACTGAATTGTTTGAAATAGAACTGTTTATTTGTATAACTGTTCCTAGGTATAAAAATAGATTTGACATTGGTAACCTACAATGGTTGGTGTGCCATAAAACCAAGCAATTCCAAGCCAGAAGACCAAACTTAGTACTAATTAACACGAAGAAAAGATCTCATTGTCTCTTGAATTTTGCTGTTCGAGTGGACCATGGCATGGAAAGAAAATAAAATGAAAAAATTGACAAATACCTGGATCTTGCCCGAGAGCTGAAATAGATTTGGTCTGATTCGGTTTCTTTGTTTAATGGCATATCAACTTTCGTAGGTTATCAAATGCCGAAACCATCCTCGTAGAATAACAGCAGAGTCAATATTAAACCCATAACTGGAAGAATAAGAGGGTCCATGCCTCTCTCAATTTTATTTGGCCAAATGTGAATGTAATAGCGCAACTGGAGTTCAAACTAGCTTACCTCTGAGCCGCAGTCTAGCACTTTATCCATTACGCCTGAGAATACCCCACAGGAAAATAAGAGTGATGGTGATACCACTTATAGTTGGAACACTTGGTACGTCCCACAAATCCCTAGAAAAGAGACTGTGGACTTTGAAGATCAGATGATTAAGCGGGATCATCCTGACTGCTGAGATGGTGAAGAATACTAAGAAGAGTCCTGGAGACCTGAAGACACTTGTTGTCACTCAAACTCCAGTGAACGATCACCAGTTAAAACTTGTGTGAAAAGGTGTCAAGTAATCAAAGCGCTATAGTCCAGATATAGTTCTTAAGGACTATAAAAGAAAAACATATCTTCTAACTGATACGGCAGCGCCAACAGATAGTGACATATCAGTCAAAGAATATAATAAAATAAGTAAATAAAAAGACCTGGAAATATCTTTTTTTAAATTAGAACCTTAAAACTACCACCGAGCCAGTAATAGTGGGAGCACTGGATATGATCAAGAAAGGAATTGATTAATTGATAGTCTTTATGATATCTAAAAAAAATTCTCTTTGCAGGGCAGGTTATTTCCTTAGTAGAATACAAGCTATGTGACTCGGAAAGTAACACCAAAAAGAGATAGCAAAAAACATAAATACTAAGAAAACATATAATAAGTAAAGTAAAGTTGGCGACTTTAGTCTAGGGTTACCCGAGGGTTCCCTTTTCAATAGCTACTACACCGAAGTATGAGGGGGGGTTACTCCATTCCCAGGATTGTTCCATTTTACCCTTGATTCTCACCTCATAATGCTCAGTGCTAAGCAAGGCAGCATCAAGTACCCTTTTTTTTAGTCTTTGGTATGACTTGACCGGGGATTGAAACCCGGTCTCTCCGACCATTGGCGCGCACTCTACTCATTAATAATAATCTTCCCTAATCCTAGAATTTGGATAAAGAATCAATGGAGAACTATAAGAAAGTGAAAGTAAAAGATACTCCCGCCAGTTATTACTTAATAATTTGCGGGAAAATTGTTTTATCGTAGTCTATCATTCATTGGCCTGATTCCCAAAGATAAGTTGATTGAAGTGCTGTTAGTTTCGGAGTTAGTCTTTTGTTTTGAACAGTCACCACTGAATTACAGTCACCACTGCGGACACAAACTGAACATAACCATGTTATTTTTTTCTTTCCTGGTGAGTTTTTCGCACCGACATTTGTTGATGGTCTTTCCATGGAGTCTAAGTGACTGCAAGTCTCTTCAAGTCCCCAGGACTCTCCTCAGTAATCTAACCGATCTCCGCTACGCTGTAGATTGGTTGGTCTCGATTTTCACACTGATTTTTAATTCCTCCAATTCCAAGCGCACCGAGTACAATTGGTATTAGCTTGACATTCATATTCCACAGTTTTTCAGTTCTCTGACAAGTTCTAAGTACTTATCTCTCTTTTGGTTTTCTTTGATATTCACTCTCGAGTCCGCCGGAACACCAACATTCACAAGACGGGAACTGTCTAGATATTTAAACACAGTTTAAATATCTAAACAGTTCTATTTCAAACATGTCAGTTTAGCATAAGTACGCAGTTTAGTTTTATTTGACCTATAGATAGATAGGACCCTAGCAGGTGCTAACACTTCAAGCCAGAATAGATCTGGGAGCGATGGCAATGAACGAGTACTGCGCATTCGCAAAATCTCCAGCATTACTATAACCTCACCATCAGATTGTTTAATGTCATATATAGGACACTCGTTGCGGGGTCTCTTACCCCTCAGCAGAGGTGAAATCAGTGTATTCAACAGTCCCCCACCCCGACTTGGAAAGATAAATTCGCTTTTTTTTGTTAACTAACACTAGGTAAGGTTTTCTGGTTGAAATAATCTAATCCATTTTTATTTCAAATATCAGAAATTTTCGGGGGGTCTCTTGTGCGGATTCTGTTTGTGCATTTGTTGATATGGTCAAATTTCAATCTCTTGAACAATTACCAATGGATTACCTTTCCCACCCAGTCGAGTATTCTTTTTGTGTTAGCTTGCTGTATTCGATTATAATGTAATTAATCGTTTTCTCAACATAATTTACCCTTTCCATTCTATGACGTATAATCAATTTTCGCCTTCATATAATTTGTCTTTAGAGCTGCCATGACATGGGATTCCATTTCCAGATTTTCTCGTTTGTAATTTCTTACATTTGTCACTTGAAATCTCCGTATATTTGTCTTTCGTCCCGTTTCTGTTTCTTTGTTTTGTGCGAGGGAGGGTTCTGATTGATTTTATGTTGCCAATGCAGTAACTAACTACTTTGATTGGTCTTTATTTGCTACATAAAGTCTGTTTATGTCATCTTTGGGATGTACGAGGTGCATACGATAAGTTTCCAGACTTTTTTGTATGGGCACCTTTATTGAGAGTACATGCATGAAACTCTAGTCCCTTTCAAAGTAGTCTCCTCCGACTGCAATGCACTTGTTGTACCATTCCAACAACTTCTGGAAAGCCTCATGGAAGTCCTCTTGTGTGAGCGTGTCAGTAACCTTCGCCACAGTCTCTTTCATCTCCTCAATTGTCTCATAAGCTTAGGGAATAAGCAAAAGTCACAAGGAGCAAGATCTCGACTATAGGGAGGCTGAGGAACTGTCTTAATGCCATCTTGGTCAAATAGTCTGTGACAAGAATGGAGTTGTGGACTGGAGCATTATCCTGGTGGAAATGCCACTGACCCGATTTGAAGAGTGCTGGCCTCTTCCCTAGGAATCTCTTCCTGAACTCCCTTAAAAGCTCAACATAGTAACCCTAACCCTGACTCTTTGGCCAATCAACTTTGGAGGATTGACTTCTTTACTTCTTCCACACCTCTCATCATCCCTCACAGATTCCATGCCTTCCTTGAATCTCTTATACCACTCAAAAACTGATGCTCGATTCCGGCAAGATGGTCGAAAAGCAGTCTGAAGCATTCCATACGTTTCTGTGGCATTTTTTCCAAGTTTAAAACAATACGTTTAGTTAGCATCCATGTAGTGCATCCATACAGCAATATCGACACGACTGTTGCTTAAAAAAACTGCGTTTTATTTTATCGGTCAGGTCTGACTTCTATATGACCGATAGACTATAGTTAGTTGTCCATGACTTTGCTAGTTGCGTGTTGATATCTGTCTCGGTCGATGAGACACAGTTTCCTAAGTAGGTAAACTTGTCAACTAGTTACAGAGAACTACCGTTTTGTGTGGAGATGTCGCCGCTTTAATTAAAGCACATATTTGAATATAATTATATATAAATCATCAGGATTAAGACTTAAAATTAAATAATACAACAAAGTTATCATACCACTTAATCAACCAAACAACCAACCAATCTATTTTGCTATTAATGTCTTCATTGTTTATCTAAAGACTATCCTTTTTAGTTGATTCTAAATGTAAAATATTGAGAATATTGATTTAGTTCTGCAGCTCATTGGCCTAGTGGGTAGAATGTTCGACAATGGTCCAGGAGACCTCGGTTCAATCCCAGGTCGAGTCATACCAAAGACTTAAAAATGTTACTTGATACCTCCTTGCTTAACACTCAGCAATATAAGATACGTATCAAGGGTAAAGTGGTGCAATCCAGGGGAAGTAGTAGCGCCCTCCCCTACACCTCGGTATAGTAGCTATTGAAAAGGGAGCTTTCGGGTAGCCCTCGACTAAGGTCGCTCAACATTTGGTCAGTACACTACAATTTAAGTATTATGCCTGACGAAAGTAAAAGAAAATATATATATATATATATATATATATATATATATATATATATGTGTGTGTGTGTGTGTGTGTGTGTGAGTGTGTGGTTATCTTAATGCATTTACACCCTGTCAACTTCACATTTGCAGTCGATCCCTCTAAAAAAATTTAAAAAAAAAATCTCTTGGATAGGACATTAACTGCGTTCGGTGGTGAGACTTCAGTTCTGGAGGTAAATGAAATTTGAATTACTCCTTTATTTCTATTACTCCTAGTTCCACTCTCAATCGGAGGGCAATGACCTGTTGTACTCCCATCTGTCGGTTAAATAGTTCAGTTTGAAATTTACAATTATTAGAAAACGGTATAACAGTGAGAAAATTAATTGTATCAGATCGGAATATTTGAAAATATATTACTGTAGGAAAACAAATGATTATTGTTTTTAAAGAGAAATCCACAAAATTGCTCGGGGAAAAAAACTAACTATAGCATTTAATAGTCCAACAAGGGTTGACATGCCGTAAAACGAAAAAGAAAGGAAACCAATCAATGTGTTCACCGTCTAAATAAAAAAGAAGAAGAAAAGATTTTACACAATAAATATCTAATTCATTATTATTTCTTTGTTTTTGATAATGCACTTAATTCACGCTAAGACACTATATTGGAAACTCGGATGAATAATAAAAAAGATTTAATTTTTTTCCGTTTAAAATAATAAAGATGTGTTTGTATCGTCTAAGAAGTTCGCGGAGAAGAAATTTGATTATGCAAGGGGAACAACTCCGTATAACTCAAATATGTGAACGCCATGGTAGACTAAAAATTACTGTCGGTTTAGATTATTACATTATTCCTTGCGACTTTTTAAAACCAGCTTTAGCTGATGATCCGTGTCTGGAGTGTGAGTGACAGCAAGTCTCCAGGACTCTTCTCAGTATTCTGACAGATCTCAGCAATGCTGTAGTTTGATGGTCTCTACTCGTCTTCTGATTTTCAACTCTTTCTTAACAAGCCTTTGGAGAGCGTTCTGAGCACAGTAAATATAATTGGTATTACCGTCTCATTTATGTTCCATAGCTTTCTTAGTTCACTGGCGATATATCTCTCTGTTTTCTTTGATTTTCTCTGGGGTCAGCTAGCAGGGTAAAATCCACTAAACAACAAGTTCTCTTTCTTTTGTGTGTGTGTTTTGTAGTTAATTATCTCTAGGTTTGGCATTATTATTATTATTATTATTATTATTATTATTATTTTACTCATTATAGTTTTTCACATCAGCTAACGCTAATGGTTTTTCAATGGAATTTGAGTGACAGCAAGTTTCCTCAAGTCTCCAGGACTCGTCTCAGGATTCTGGCCGTTATTAGCAATGCTGTCGTTTGGATAGTCTCTACTCGTCTGCCAACTTCCAAGTCTTCCAGGATTTTAAAAAATCCTTTAGTTATTGTGCCTAAGGCACCAATCAAAATTGGCACAATCATTACTTTCATGTTCCACAGCTTTTTCAATTCTCTAGCAAGGTCGAGGTACTTATTCTTCTTTTCACTTTCCTTCAGATTTATTCTGTTGTCCGCCGGGACAGCACAGTCGACAATTTTGCAGATTCTCTTTTTGTTGTTGATTATTATGAGGTCTGGTCTTCTGGCCGGGAGTAGGTGATCCGTTTGAATATTAAAGTCCCATATTATTATTATTATTATTTACTAACTTACTTACTTCTCCGGTTTTTCACAGCTGGGTCAGCCGATGGTTTCTCACTGGAATTTGAGTGACTGCGAGTCTCCGGGACTCTTCCTTTTTAAACCTCATCATGAGTGTGATCGCTGGTTCGGTCTTCAGTGGGGGAGATCACAGTATATACTGCTGATGAGACCTAATAAGGTCGAAACAGTTGTCCAGTGTTTCCGTATGTCATGAGCAAGTGCTCGCCGGATTTTCTGGTCATGGTAATTCAATTCACAATTCGTTTGTTGTATAATGGTTTAATATCTGTTGAGTTTTACTTGCTATTTTAGACTTAACTTATATATATATATATATGTGTGTGTGTGTGTGTGTGTGTGTGTGTGTGTGTGTGTTGGGAATTTATTTTGCAAGAGGACTAAGCCAAAGATCAGAAACGGGAAACTCGTAGAAATACTAAAAAAATGTTGAGGTTTTTAATAGCGTTTTCTTTTTTGGGGGGTGGGGTGGGGTGGGGGGTAATATTGATGAATAGATAATTGGCAAACACAGGCAAAACACAGACTCAAACACAGACTCACACAGACCACCAGCGGACACACTGACACACACACACATGTGTGTGTGTGTTTGTGTGTGTCTGGCAAACCTAATGGCATATCAACCATCATAGATTATTTTAGGGAAAGAAGAAAAATCAAAGAAAATTAAAACGAAAAAAAAAAAAATGTATATAAACATACACAGACACAAGCTCTCATGCAGAGACACAACCACAGGATACGCTCTTGTAAAAAGTAAAAGAAGAGAGAGAAAAAAAAAGAAAGAGAGAAAAAACACCTGCAAAAACGAAAATTTGACAGGGACAATTAACACGAACTGGAAATCATCGGATACAAATCTTGGAATTAAAAAGAACTAAAACTTAATCAAAACAGTCGCCACTATGTAAATCAAAAGTTAATTCCCGTCAACAAACAGGCAAACTTCCTGAAGAAAGTGTAAAACACTCGGAACACGAGCTGAAGAAAAATAAATAACTTAAAAAATAAATCCCCTTGTGAACCTTTTCATTTTAAAGCATATATAAATATATACATGATAATTGTTTCAACTTTACAGATGTTACCCATCTCTCGATTCTCATAAAAAAAAAGATTTGTACGCCAGGAAATTAAAGTGGTAAACGCATGTTCAACAAAAATACCGCCGTTTGCGTGATTGCGTTCTTACTCCAGGCAAGCAGAGGCAAAATAACCTGTAATCACAAGCATCGTTGGATATTATGAGTTTTCCTTCTTATTATGGTACTCTACTGATTTGAGCAGCTGTGATCTCCAGTTGATATCACCATTTTTCCAACGAGACCACAATACTCTTTTGCCATATTGTCGTTCTAAAATCGTATGTCTTCAGAGTTAATGCTACACTTAAAATTGCAGGAACGTGTACGAGGTGCATACGATAAGTTTCCAGACTTTTTTCGTATCGGCACTTTTATTGATAGTACACACATGAAACTCTACTCTCCTTCGAAGTAATCTCCTCTGAGTGCAATGCACTTGTTGTACCGTTCCAACAACTTCTGGAAAGCACCATCGAAGTCCTCTTGTGTGAGCGTGTCAATGACCTTCGTCACAGCCCCTTTCATCTCTTCAATCGTCTCATACCGACAGCCTCTAAGCTTAGGGAATAAGCAAAAGTCTCAGGGAGAAAGCTCTGGACTATAGGAAGGGTGAGGAACTGTCTTGACGCCCATCTTGGTCAAATAGTCTGTGACAAAGATGGAGTTGTGGACTGTTGCATTGTCCTGGTGGAAATGCCACTGACCCGATTTGAAGGTTGCTGGCCTCTTCCGAGGTAATCTCTTCCTGAACTCCCTTAAAACCTCAAAATAGTAACCCTAACCGTAACCCTAACCCTTTGGCCAATCAACTCAGGTGTATTGACTTCCTTACTCCTCCCACACCTCTCATCATCCTCACAAACTTCCTGTCTTCCTTGAATCTCTTATGCCACTCAAAAATTCATGCAAGATGGTTGAAAAGCAGTCTGAAGCATTCCATACGTTTCTGTGGCATTTTTTTCCAAGTTTGAAACAGAATTTTATTGCATATCATTCTTCTAAAGTGTCAGGTTGCATTTTTGAAATTCACCAGCTGTGAAAATCAGGCTTTAGTAGGGTGTATTCCAATTGCTGCTGTAGCTTTTGATTTGAACCTGAAATCATAAAAATTGATCAGTCATCTCATATCTTATAAGATGACAGTGTAGCATTAACATAGTGAATTTTCAAGAGTCTTCGACAATTTTGAATGCCTGTGCGAAAAGAGTTTGGTAACTTATCGTATACACCTCGTGTATATATATATATATATATATATATATATATATATATTTAAGTAATTCCTCAAAATCATGGCATGCAGCTGGCACGGATTTACCTGACGCTCTCCTGTCACTCGTCCCTATCGTTCATTGCTTTCGGCAAGTCTTCCGTACTACATCCTGTATCAGTGCACAGATGTTGTAGATAGATTCAAGCTGGTCGTCTTACCGTTGCTCGTTCGTGTTAGAAGGTCCACTGGAGTACATCACTTATGAGCTCGCCCTTACTTCTCCAGCAGTCTCCGCGAGTCTTGCTCGTCTAGTTTGGATGGTTTTCGAGATGGGTGGTAGGTGTCCGCACAGCTGCTTCTTTGTGGGATACTGCCTCCAGGACTGATTCAATATAGCACACAGAATTCTTGTGCAATTGCTATCAAGCTTTCTCTCCATACGATCGGTTAGCTTCAACTCAGTGCATCCATACAGCAGTATTGACACGAGCACGGCTTGGAAAAAAACTGCGCTTAATTTTATCTGATTGGTCTGACTTCAGTATGATCGATAGTCTATCGATGGCTGTCCCTGCCTTTGCTAGTCACCCGACAATATATACAGAAAAATTGATTACAAGGCAATCCAAGTACAAGGAGAGATTTAATTGAGAATCAAAGTCGGCACTATAGCGTTTCGATTCGAATAAACCATCATCAGGACTGTAAAGGATAATATTTGTGATGCTAAATCAAAGTTAGATATTTAAAAATACAAGAATATGAAAATCTTGTGTGTGTGTGTGAGAGAGAGAGAGAGAGAGAGAGAGAGAATAAACAAGCCCGTTCTTTCCAGAATACCCGACAAACTAGATCACTCTTACAATCATTCACCACAAAATATTATACTAAGGGATATCTACCGTGGAGGAAACTATGTCTCTGATGTTCGCATTGACAAGAAACCAAGTGCCGTTGACTTTCTCTCTCTCTCTCTCTCTCTCTCTCTCTCTCTCTCTCTCTCTCTCTCTCTCTCTCTTTCTTTATATATATATATATATATATATATTTGTGTGTATGTTTGCGTGCGCATGCTTGTGTGCGTGTGATATTTGAAAACCACAATGGAGTGAATCAAACCGATTGGTCGGTTGGTTGATATATATATATATATATATATATATATATATATATATATATATATTCGTATACACATTTTAAAAACAAAGCACTGTCACACCTTTTATAGTTATTAATTTATATTTTTTGCTACATTAAAGGGTTTTGTAATTAACAATACCTAATAATATCCGTTTTGATGGGATAATATTTCATTAGAAATCATAAAATCTCACTATTTTTGATTTAGAAAAAAACTATTTTATTTTATCTGATTTTTTTTTTCATGGGCGCTATTTTAACCCTGCCCGCGCAAGAAGAAAAATTACCAAAAAATACCAAACGACTTTTTAATATTATTCTAATTTTTTTTTTTAATTCCTGCTACTTTTAGTTAATTTAATGCCTAAGAAAGCTTGCTAACTTCATTTTCAATCTGCGATTAAATTTAAATAATATATATTGTCCACTTTCAAAATATTCTATATAAATGTTATTTTTGTTTTCGGCAGAGTAAATTATTCGTTTCAAAGTGGAAATACACCTATTTCTCACGAATGTATATAGAGTTAATTTTCTTCAGTTTTAGATAACTAATTTTAGAGAGCCTGACTGTAAGTTTTATCAAGTTTCATTTTATCAATCGTAAGTAAAATAAATAGTTTTTACGGTGAGAAGGTAACATTTAGTATATTGTTGGATATAAAGTACATAATGATTATCTCCCTTAGATTACTGAAAAAGCTACCATGAGTTACCTCCCTTGATTATGTTTTCAATTGTTGTACCAAAAACGTAATTTTCTTTGGTCCCGTATTGACCTTTATAAGTAATAGTAATGATAATATCTACTGCACAAAATATTAAGCCAATAGACTCAACTGAAAGTTAAACTTACTTTAACAATGTCAGCCACCTTGCGTGGTGCAATTTCCTATGTGCTATTCAAGCAGACCATTGTTTTAAGTTCCATTTAACCAGCCACACATACTTCAAACCTTGGACTAAACAAAGCAAATCTTACGATATGACTCTCAGTATTAACAATGTCGTTTAACACACACACACACACACACACACACACACACACACACACACACACACACACAGATAGAGAGGGAGAGAAAGAGAGAGAGAAAGAGAGAGGAGGAAAGTTTTATTTGGTTTAGTTGAAATCAAATATTGTGAGTTATATAAGGCCAAATCCTGTTTATGCACATACATATTATATATACATGATTTGTAAGCGAATAGTCTTTAGGTAACATCATTCTTAAACAAGCCAGCGCTCATTTGTGTGCACACAATTAAATGGTCTCGTGTATTGCAATTTAGCATTATTAGTTCTATTTGCACACGAGTTAAAGGTTTCGGGCATATTAAATGTGTAAACAGTTCTGTTTGAACCGTAGATGAGACTCTAACTGGTACAACCACTCCTGGTGAGAGTAATGGTAATAAAAGAGTATACCACAATCTGAAAATCTCCAGGGCACTCATTATAGGGGAGGGGCTCTTACCCTTCTACAGAGATGCAGTCAGCGTATTTAACCGACCTGGTCGACTGGGTTTGGTTTTGTTTGGCTTTGTTTGGTTTGGTTTCTTTGTTTGAATGGCATATCAACTTTCGTGGGTTACTAAAAGCCAAAGCCATCCTAGTAGAAGAACATTAACGATACTACTTAACTATGGCTTAGGGATAAGGGTTTCATGTCTTTCCAAAGCTAAATAAAAGTTAAGTTGGCAACCATAGTCGAGAGTGACACGGAGGCTCCTTTTCGATAGCTACTACACCAAGGTGTAGGGGAGGGCGCTACTCCTTTCCCTGGATTGGTCCACTTTACTCTAAATCCTTACCTTATAATGCTGAGCGGAGGTGCCCGTGGTGTAATGGTTATCGTCGTAGGGAAATGGACACGGTGACACGAGTTCAAACCCTGGACGAAACTGATTGCATTTCACATAGCATTAACATCCTGGGGAAAGGTATGAATCCAATTATTCTCCCTCCAGCTATGTGTAAATAGTAGGGTAGACTGGGTTCTTCAGCCTTGGTGAGGCAACTAGTCTTGGAGAAGGAAAACTCTGAATTGAAACCTGAAAAACCCCGCTTAAAAATTGACCTTGTGTCATATCCTTTCCGAGCGGAGGGGTTGGGTAAATATGATAATACTGAGCGTTAAGCAAGGAGACATCAAATACCATTTTTTGAGTCTTTGGTATGACTTGACCTGGGATTAAACGCAGGTCTCCCATGCCTTGGCGGACACTCTAACCATTATGCCAATGTCCGATGCTAATAATCCAAAAGGTAACATAAGTGCACGACTGGCGTTTGAATTCGCTTACTATCATGTCAAAGTCAAGCACTTTGACCACTGCGCCACGGGGACTCACTCTAAAGAAAGGGAGAGAGGCACAATTGTACAAATTTGGAGTGTGATTCAATCAATGTACAGGATTTAGCGAGGAAAACATAAATGTTTATAAATTAGGAGTATTCAAACTGGATGGGATAAATAAAGTTTATGAAAATTATTACAATTTATTCGTTTATTAATAAAGGGGTAAATAAATTAAATGAAGCTAGTAGTCTGGGAAATATTTAACGAATATCCCGCTGACAGAAGACAAATGGCCCATTCGGCTGAAGCAGCAGAATACACCGACTGTATCTCTGCAGAGGGGTGAGTCTCCTCCAACGAGTGTCCTGCATATGACACTAAAAATTCTGATGGTAAGGCTGCAATAATTCTGGAGCTTTGAGGAATGCAGAGTACCTCTTCATTGCCATTTGACTTTCGGGCAAATACCCTTGGGAAAGGTATGAACCCCCTTATTCTCCCTCCAGCTATGGGTAAATAGTAGGACGGACTAGGTTCTTCAGCCTTGGTGAGGCAACTAGTCTAGGAGAAGGAAAACTCTGAATTCAAAACCTGTTAAACTCCGCTTAAAATTGACCTTGTGTCATATCCTGCCCGAGCGGAGGGGTTGGTAAATAGTACCTCTTCATTGCCATAGCTCCGAGGTCCACTCTGACCCTGAGATGTAGCACCTGATAGCGTCCTACCGATGGGTCAAATATAACTGTTTGATATTTAAACTGTACTTTATGCTATACTAAATGCTTTGAAATAGAACAGCTTTTGACATTGAATTTGACATTGTATTTATATTAAACTGAACTGTTTGAAATAGAACAGTTTTTGACATTGAATTTGACATTGTATTTATATTAAACTGAACTGTTTGAATTAGAACAGTTTTTGACATTGAATTTGACATTGTATTTATATTAAACTGAACTGTTTGAAATAGAACAGTTTTTGACTTTGAAACTGCGTATTTATATTAAACTGAACTGTTTGAAATAGAACTGATTATATGTATGAAAATAGATTTGGCATTTGATAATCTATAATGGTTGATGTGCCATAAAATCAAATCAAACCAAACCAAACAGAAGAAAAATTGGTAAGTCTATATATATGTATATTATATAAGAAGAATGTACCAATATCAAACCGTGTGGGTTGAACATGGATTGGTATTGGCACAGCCAATAAACACAACTGCTGAAATGGATTGTGCTAATGGGGTCATGTGACTAGAAATAATAATTATGTAAATTAGTCAGAGAGAAGTCTGACGAGCTGTTTAGTGATTGTAGAGTAGCATTGTGGGTCGGTATTCCAAGTATTGTACCGGACATTGGCCTAACGGTTAGAGTGTTCGCCAATGGCCTGGGAGACCTGGGTTCAATCCCAGGTCGAGTCATACCAAAGACTCAAAAAATGGCACTTGATGCTTCCTTACTTAACACTCAGCATTATAAGGTACGGATCAAGGGTAAAGTAGAGCAATTCAGGGAAGGAGTAGCGCCTTCACCTTGGTGTAGTAGCTATCGAAAAGGGAGCCTTCGGGTTACCCTCGACTATGTTCGCCAACTTTCCTTTTTTACTTTTTATTCCAAGTATTGCGTTTGCATTCCATATTCATTATTCGACAATGTACGAAAGTGTCGGCAAAATTCCCCCTGAACGAAATATTATAAAAGTGGCCACGAGGATTCCTTTCGAGCATATTAAAAATTATTATGTCAAGTTTTAGGGGAGTGTAACAGGTTTGAATTCAGAGTTTTCCCTCCCTGCAGGACCGGTTGCCAAAAAAAAAAAGATTAAAAAGGTCAGACTGCCCAAGTATTTACTCTTAGCTGAAAAGAGCATAGTTGGTTCCATACAGTTCCAAAAAACATTCACACCATATAAAATACAAACAGCCTTGTCCACTGTTTGAATTTGAATTGCCACATTCATTTCCAAATGCCTCAATTAACATATCCTGCAAAACATCTCGAAAGCTAAACAAAGAATATAACGCTTTATTTGATATAAATATTGATAGATTATAAATGTAGATATATTAATACAAAAAATATAAAGTTTCCTTTGATAAAATATCATCATCCTCATCATTATGTCGTACCACTAGCACGGATATTCCTGTCCCTCTCTCGCCACTTCTCCCTATCGTTCATCGCCTCTGGCAGGTCTTCGGGCTACATCCCGTATCCTCACATAGCTGCTGTATGTATGTTCTTGCTGGTCGTCCTGCTTTTGCACAGCCATATGTGGGGATCCATAGGAGTACATCACTTATGAGCTGATCCTAGCTTCTCCAGTAGTGTCCTGCATGTCTGGTTCGTCTACCTTGGATAGTTTTCGTGATTGGAGCCAGGTGGCCGTGACATTTCCACACTTGACGGAACCTCTCTGAAACTGGTAGACAAGTTCACCTACCTAGGAAGCAGCGTCTCATCAACCGAAAAAGACATCGACATGCGGCTAACGAAGGCATGGAACGCTATCGATTGGCTTTCGATCATATGGAAATCAGACCTGACCGATAAAAATGAAATACAATTTCTTCCAGGCAGCGGTCGTATTGATACTGCTATATGGATGCACTACTTGGACGCTAACTAAAAGGCTGGAGAAGAAGCTAGACGGCAATTACACAAGAATGCTGCGAGCAAAGTCCTGGCGGCAACACCCAACAAGGCACCCTGATAAAATATAGATAGATTATATATGAAGATATATTAGTACTAAAAAGTTTATTCGATAAAAATGTAGATAAACCATATATGAAGATATATAAATACAAAAAATATAAATTTTTTTTTTATAAAATGTAGATAAATTATATATGGAGACATGCTAATGAAAAAAATAAACAGTTTTATTTGATAGATAAATCATATATGACGGGCAAGTTGAAATTTTGCTATAATTTTGGCGATTTCTTCATTGTCGATCAATCTCCCGGTAACAAAGTATATTATAAGAATACACACACACACACACACATATATATATATATATATATATATATATATATATATATATATGTGTGTGTGTGTGTGTGTGTGTGTGTGCTGTTGATAAAAAATAAAGACACATTTTGTCTATACAATTTTATTAGGATCCTTTCAAATTTCCAGACAAGTGTTTTATTTTTAGGTTGGAGTTGGCAGATGAATTTACAGAAACATTAAAAAAAAAAAAACAATCTTTACACTTGCAAACAAAACCAGATGATGACTTATGAAAGGTCCGAAAACGCTCAGGACAATTTCGGTAATTTGAAAGGATCCTAAATGATAAAGGTATGTGTCTTTATTGTTTAATCAAACATGCATGCATATATATATATATATATATATATATATACACACTAACATTTGAAAAGAATATAGATATGAAATTGATAATTGAAAAAAGAAATGAAATCGATAAAAAGTTAGCAGACCTTTGGGTCATTTGAATTTAATATGAAACTTAATCTCTCTCTGCCTCAAAATGAAATTTGAAAGTCAAAAACAGTCAATTAGCCACAGCTTATTTGAAATGTGCAACTTCCAAACCTGATGAAAAACTCATAGGCCATATGTTTTAATCCCACATATAAAAGATCTAATAACGAAATTTGAACTAGAAGATGATTTTCCTTCAAGAAATGAATATTCCACGTTT
>OY757911.1:117397924-117457924 GCA_963585895.1 Sepioteuthis lessoniana
AAATGGCAATTGAAGGGTACACCACATTTCCGAAAGTTCAACGACTAAAGCCTCACCATCAGATTGCTTAGTGCCATGACCAGTTCCAATGTTAGGGAGGAGAGAGGAAGGTCATTACCCTCTGCAACGATGCAGATGAAATATTTTAGTAATATCTATCTATCTATCTATCTATCTATCTATTTCGTTCTCTTATTTTCCTTACATTTACGCTTTCTTACTTCCTTCCTTCCTTCTTTTCCATGCATAAAAGCAGAGGATAAGCTTTACAGTTACGCTTTCTTACTTTCCGCCTTCCTTCCTTTCTTCCTTCCTTCCTTCCTTCCTTCCTTCCATAAAAGCAGAGGATAAGCCTCTGATGCATAGCATCATTTCTTATTCCCTCTACTCTCACTCAAAATGAATGGCCAATTTTTTTTGTCGGTGAACAAATCCGATCGATTGATTTGTCTGTCTATTGATGAACTGTGGCCGCATTTTAGCATATATCTCTGAATTATTGATCTAATTTTCGGAATTTCTTACCTGATATACAAAAATATTCATCACGTATTTTTACACCTGAAAAGAAAAATATATAACCGCTATATAAAATTTTCAGTCGTTTTTACACATACTGTTAAAAGTTTGAGGCATTGAATGAAAATTTGTCAAGTTATTTGATTACAAAATGATATCGATTTTAGAGAAACACAGTATGCATATATATATATATATATACAGAGAGAGACAGAGACAGAGACAGAGAGAGAACGGAGAGGAGAAAAAGAATTGTCTGCTTAACTAACTCGTAAACCAAAAGTTACATAGGAAAGTCGCACTAAAGCATCTTTATATATATAGTGGGTCACCTTGCCCACCAAATCGTATTATTATTATTATTATTTGCGAGTTTTTCACGCTAGCGTAAGTGAAAGCACGTATGCCTAAGTCTCCAGGATCATTTCAGTATTCTCGCCGATAATGATAAGGCTGAAGTCTAGATGGCCTCTGTTCGCCCTCTGATTTCTAATTCTTAGACTCTTTTTACCAATTCTTTGGGGATTGTTCCGATCGCACCAATTACAATTGGTATCACTGTCACCTTGATATTATTATCATTATAACGATTTACTCCTTGCGAGCTTTTTAACACCTGCGTTGGCTGGTAAACTTTCACTGGCGTCTGAGTTACAGTAAGTCTCCTCAGGTTTCAAGGACTCTTCTCAGTATTCTAGCTGATCTTAACAATGCTGTAGTTTGGATGGTCTCGATTCGTTCTCCGATTTTCAGAACTTGCAGTCTGCTTTCAAAGCCTCTGGGGGACCGTTCCCAGCTGCTAATCACAACTGCAAGCTTTTCCCCAACAGTGTTGACGGGTAGTCTTTCACTGGAGTCTAAGTGATAGCAGTCTCCGCAGGTCTTTTGGGCTCTTCTCAATATTCTGGCCGTTTTCAATAATTATGTAGTCTAGCTCGTTTCAATTCATCCACTGATTTCTATTTATTCCAGCCCCTTTTCAAAGTATTTGGGAACCGTTCCTAGTGCACCAACAACAACTGGTATCACCGTCAACCTCATATTCTACTACTTTTTTTTAGTTATCTGGTAAGATTCAAGTATTTTTCGGTTTTTTAGCTTTCTTTGATTTTTACTCTGCGGTCCGCTGGAATGGTCCAATCCACCAGATAACAAGTTCTCTCTTTTTTTTGTGTCAATTCTCCCGATGTTTGGCCTCCTTGGCGGGATTAACTGATCTGTTTGTATCACAAAATACAGAAAATTTTATATTTCATTTTCTTGGACTCATTCTGGTTTACAAATATACTCGTTGGATATGATCAAAATTTAAACCCTTGCACAATTCCCAGTTAATTACCTTTCCTACCCAGTCATTACTGGTCTTGTATATTACATATGTACCTGTCTTTATCAAAGTAAGCCTTCTTTCTATCACTCTGTCTGTTTAATATATATATATATATATATATATATATATATTAATCAGGTATATATCACATATCTATTTGTCTTTATGAAATTTAGCCTTTTTTCTATCATTATGTCTGTTTAATATATATATATATATATATACATATTAATCAGATATATAATATATATCTATTTGTCTTTATCAAAGATAGCCTTCTTTCTATCACTCTGTCTGTTTAATATTATATATATATATATATATATATATATATATATTAATCAGATAGATAATACATACATATTTTCCTTTATCAAAGTTAACCTTCTTTCTATCACTCTGTCTGTTTAATAAATATATATATAGCTTGAATACACAGTCTTAAACCAGTGCCAGTAGGTGTCGTCAGTGAAGTTTTAATCTTCTGGGTCATTGGGGAGTTTCAGGTCTTTCAACATTATACTCCCCTCACCAGAATAACCCCTTCAGAGATGATCACTCTCTGAGTCACCTACCGTATACAACGCTATATATATATATATATATATATATATATATATATATATATATATATATCAGATATATATTACATATCTATTTGTCTTTATCAAAGATAGCCTTCTTTCTATCACTCTGTTTAATATATATATATATATATATATATATATATATATATATATATATATATATATATATTAATCAGATAGATAATACATATCTATTTGTCTCTATCAAAGTTAACCTTCTTTCTATCATTCTGCTTGTTTAATATGTATATATTGAACAGACAGAATGATAAAAGAAGCCAAACTTTGATAAAGACAGATAAATATGTAATATACAAAACCAGGAACGACTGGGTAGGAAAGGTAATGAACTTGATAATATATATATAAACGATGACATCAAATTATTTTAAACAAAGGAGTTGTAACTTTCCACCATAGTCTGACCAAAAGAGACTAAGTGAAAATAACTCTGTCTCTGTTTTAGAGTATTGCGGTTTGAAATGATTCTATATTCAATAAGTTTACGTTTTTTTATTAAACGAATATATTGGAAACTTTAAAATTAAAGTTGGGATATTAACTAAATAATAAAAAATATTAACATAGATAAGATATTATAAGATAAGAGATATTAATATAGATAAGATATAGATGTGTTTTAAAATTGAGTTTTTGAGTGCTAATTACATCACATAAATTTTATAACAAATTGCTACCAACGGGAATGGAATGTTTTTTTTTGATTTTCTCATATTTTCACTGTTTTTAATGACACACAAGCCTTGATGAATATTTTAAAAGTGGGGACTTTTAACTTTGCAAATAATTCAATAAATGACATCATCCTTCGAAGATTTTGTGTTTTTCTCATCATTTACTTTCAGTTTTTTCCTATATATATATATAAAAGTAAAGTTGGTAACCTTAGTCGATGGTGAGCTGAAGGCTCCCTTTTTAATAGCTACTACACCAAGGTGTAGGGGAGGACTCTACCCCTTCCCTGGATTGCTCCCTTGATCCTTACCTTAAAATGCTGAGTGTTAAGCAAAGCGGCATCAAGTACCATCTTTTGAGTCTTTGGTATGACTCAACCTAGGATTGAACCATATATAGAGACCACAGCATTAAAAACATCTGTACTTTCGGGTGTTTTGATAAATTTTGTCTGTTTGGCATTTTTTTCGGAGACGGGAGAACAGATGATTCCAGGCATTTTATCAGGACACTGGATCCAAATTAAATATAAACACCTTCGTCCGAAATTCGAACTTGTTACGCTGAACTTACTCCCTACTATCATATTTACCCAACCCCCTCCGCTCGGGCAGGATATGACACAAGGTCAACTTTTATGCGAAGTTTAACAGGTTTGAATTCAGACTTTTCCTTCTCCTAGACTAGTTGCCTCACCAAGGCTGAAGAACCCAGTCTGCCCTACTATTTACCCATAGCTGGAGGGAGAATAATTGGATTCATACCTTTCTCAAGGGTATTAGTGCTATGTGAAATGCTATCAGTCTCGTCGAGGATTTGAACTCGCATCGCCGTGTCCATTTCCTAGTTACTTCCAACTATAATAACCCATACGCCACTGTATATACCTTTATTTAAACGAGGGTCGGCTATGTTAATGGGCTGACCAGGACACTCTCCCAGAATGTGACCAAACGTAGTTTACTTTTCAACATAGTCCACCTTGTGGTCCACACACTTCTTCAATCGGTGTTGCCATGATTGTATCCCAGTGATCAATAAAGATTAACAACAGCAGATGTATACATCATCGTAGCCTTTTTTCGGCCCCTGATTTTTCAGCTCACCCACAAAAAAGAAAAAAAAAACTCGTGACATCACGAAGTCTTGTTGAGAGTCAGCTGAAAAGTTCATTGGCTGACCAAGATACTCACATGGAACGTGAACAAATGTGGTTTATTTTTAAACATATGATCATTTTAACGAGAATTCTTCAATTACAAAATAACAATTTTTCTAAAATATTACATATATGCTGAAGTGAAGTTGGTGACTATAGTCGAGGGTTACCGGAAGGCTCGCTTTTCAATTGCCACTACACTGAGGTATAGTGGAGGGCACCACTCCTTTTCCTCGACTGCTCCACCTACCCTTGATATGTACCTTTTAATGCTGATTGTTAAGAAAGGAGGTATCAATAACCATTTATAGAATCTTTTTTATGACTCGACCTGATATTGAATCCTGGTGTCTCAGGCCATTGGCGAACACTCTACCCACTATACGAGTCAACATATATATTATGTAGATGTAGGGGATTACTCCACTTTACCCTTGATCCTTACCTTATAATGCTGACTATTAAGCAAAGTGGCTACAAAGTGGCTCATTTTTGAGTCTGGTATGACTCGACCTGGGATTGAACCCCGGTCTCCCGGACCATTAGCAAAACTGAGAGGATGCTCACATTGTTTTTTTCTTTTATTTAGCGTTAAATAAAACAGAACAAAGAAAAAGAACAAATGTTATTCTCTAGTATTTACGTCTGCTTTGATTGGGGAAAAATCATACCATTAATCTAAATAATTTAATCTAATTTTTTTAATGATTATTTTATGAAGCCAGAATATTTTGCAATGAATTTAAAAAAATAGTTGTTTCTGAGACGATGCATAATGATTTTTATCCTTAAGGGTTTTCGGACTATTAACTTCATATTTATTGTTATTTCCTCAACATTTCGGCCGATATGTCCTCCGGCCTTCTTTAGATGCTTGTCGAATTCGGGAACCTACACAGAACTTCAAACTACGTTCTTTATTGAATCTACGGTTTCAGCTATTTAAACCTTATCAATCAAGATGAAAAGATCTCTACAAATGAACGATAAATAATAGCGATTATGTCTCATCATAAAAGTAAAGATAAAATATAATTGACATTTGTTACTATCTAATAATTATTCATGGAAGAGTGGTTAGCCTGGAGATAAATACTTTTTACGGGTCATTTTTTATGCCCAGACTTGATCATAAAAATGAATGAAAATATGTGGCTTTTTAACCACCTCACGTACAACAACGTTCAACTTGTTGGTTTCTCTAAAGACTACTCACTAACGCATTATAGTTGAAACTCAATCTTGTGTATCAGATTAAGTTAAGAAAATCGTGTTGCGCAACGGTTATCGCTGTAGACATTGGAATTGATGTTCGAATTTCGGCAGAAACTGTTAGCGTTTCACTTCTGGCTAATTCTCCTGTGAAAGGCATGAATCCATCTCCCTCCAGCGATCGGTTATTAGTTAAGAAGAATGAGCCTCGATACGGCAACCGGTCTCGGAGAAGGAAAACCATGAGTAGCCTGCTTTAAAATGACCCCGTGTTGCATACGTGGCAGTGAGGTTAGGTCAATACAAGCTTTAAAAAAGCATTTCCCAAAACTTCAAAACTCAGAATCATCGAGCCAAGTCGGCTGGGGCAAGAGAATACAAGGACTGCATCTCTGTTGAGGAATACACCTCACTACTGACAAGCGCTTTGGATATGATATAAACCATCTAATGATGAAGCTTCAGTAACGCTTGAGCTTTGGGGAGTAACCCTTCGTTGCCATTGCTCCCAGGTCTACTCTGGCCTGGAGTGGTAGCATCTGACAGGTTCCTATCTATGTGTCAAATAGAACTGTTTGACATTTAAACTATGCGCGAACAAATGACTTACGCAAAATTTAATTGTTTGAAATAGAACTATTTGATCATTTAAGTGTGTGTAAATAAATAACTGATGTTTAATTGAATTGTAATACATTGTAATATTTGGAACCATTTAACTGTGTGCAAAAAAATGAACTTAGGATCGTTTTAAAATGTTTTCAACAAAATATGTTTATAAATTATATGTATTTAATATTACCGGCCCATTGACCAAATGAGTCGTGTTCGCCAATGGTCCGGGAGACCGGGATTCAATCCCAGATCGAGTCATACCAAAGACTCGAAAAATGGTACTTGATGCCGACTTGCTTAGCCCTCAGTACAATAAGTTGAGGATCAAGGGTAAAGTGGATTAATCCTAGGAGTGGAGTAGCGCCCTGTCTTACACCCCGTGTAATAGCTATTGAAAAGGGGGCCTTTGGGTCACCCTCGTCTTAGGTAGCCAACTTTACTTACTTATTAACTGAATTTGGCATTAAATCACCTACAATGGTTGATATGCCATAAAATCCAACAAAACAGAACCGATCAAGACCAGTTGACTAGAGCTGCAGAATACATCGACTGCATCTCTGCAGTGGAGTAAAACTCCCCTAACGAGTGTCCTACGTATGACACTAAACAATCTGATTGTGAGGCTCCAGTAATGAATAAACTTTGGGGAATGCGGATTACCCCTTCATTACCATCTCTGCCAGGTCCGCTATGGCCTGGAGTGGTAATACCTGTTAGGGTCCTCTCTATGGGTCAAATAGAACTAAGCTGTGTACTTATGCTAAACTGAATTGATTAAATACATACATGGTGAATTCAATAAGTTTCCAGACTTTTCTTTGTACAGGCATTTAAAATTGTCGTAGACTCTTGTAAATTCACTATGTTATTGTTATACATCTTATGAGATGACTGAGCAATTTTTATGATTTCAGATTCAAATCAACAGCTACAGCAGCAATTGGAATACACTCTACTAAAGCCTGATTGTCACAACTGGTGAATTTCTAAAATGCCATCTGGACATGAGGAAGAACGATATGCAATCAAATTCTGTTTTAAACTTGGAAAAAATGCTACAGAAACGTGTGGAATGCTTCAGACTACTTTTCGAGGTTCAAGGAAGGCAGGGAGTCTGTGAGAGATGATGAGAGGTGTAGGAGGAGTGAGCAAGTCAATACACCAGAGTTGATTGCCCAAAGGGTGAGGGTTAGGCTTAGGATTACTATGTTGAGGTTTTAAGGGAGTTCAGGAAGAGATTCCATCGGAAGAAGCCAGCACTCTTCAAATCGGGTCAGTGACATTTCCACCCGGACAATACACCAGTCCACAACTCCATCCTTGACACAGACTATTTGACCAAGATGGGCATCAAGACAGTTCCTCACCCTGATCCCGGTGACTTTTGGTTATTCCCTAAGCTCAGAGGCTGTCGTTATGAGAGAATTGAGGAGATAAAAGAGGCGGTGACGAAGGTTATTGACACGCATACACAAGAGGACTTCCATGGGGCCTTTCAGAAGTTGTTGGAACGGTACAAGTGCATTGCAGCCGGAAGAGACTACTTCGAAGGGGACTAGAGTTTCATGTGTGTACTATCCATAAAAGTGCCCATACGAAAAAATTATGTTAACTTATTTAATTATCCTCATATATTGGAGTCATTGACAAAGCTTAGTTTAGTTTTGCACAAGGCCAGAAATATAAGAGAGAACTGAACTCACTAACAATTTTCTACTAGGCGCCCTTTTAAAAGACAAAAGGTGGCTTGGATTTGACACAAGGCCGTAAGTCTGAATCACCCAGTGATTGATTACTTTCATTGTTTAAGGGCATATCAACCTTCGCAGGTTATTTAATTCTTTGTAGAAGAAAGTAAAAGCATCACTGGAGAATACACCGACTACATCTATGCAGAGAAAGACCTCCTCTCCAACGAGTGTCCTGGATATGACACTAAACAATCTCATAGTAATGCTGGAGTTTTGAGGAATTCACAGTACCCCTTCATTGCCATCGCTCCCAGGTCCTCTCTGACCCGGAGTAGTAATACCTGTTAGCATATCCTCTATGAGTCAAATAGAACTGTTTATTCATTCAAAAAGGTTGGGGCTGTAGAATACACCGACTGTACCTCTGCAGAGGGGTAAGACCCCAACAACAAGTGTTCCGGATATAACACTAAACAATCTGATGGTGAGGTTCCAGCAATGCTGGAGCTTTGGGGAAGCTGAGTACCCCTTTATTGTCATCGGTCCAAGGTCCACTCTAGCCTAGGGTGGTAGCACCTGATAGGGTCCTATCTGTGGGTTAAATAGAACTAACGGTGTATTTATGCTAAACTGAATTGTTTGATTAAACTGAATGGCTTGAAATAGAAATGTTTTTGAAAATTAAACCGTACTTACATTTATACTGCGTGCTTATGCTAAACTGAATTATTTCAAATAGAACTGTTTTTTGACATTGAAACTGTATTTACACAAAACTGAATTGTTTAACTCAGAACTGTTTTGAATATTAACTGTGTGTAAACAAAATCTGTACTTATACTAAGCTGAATTAGAACTACTTGAATAAACTAAATCGCTAGAAACAGAAATGTTTTTCACAATTAAACTGTACTTACATTTAACCTGCGTTCTTATGCTAAACTGTATTGTTCAAAATTTAACTGTTTTTAACATTGAAACTGTACTTACACTAAGCTGAATTGTTATATATAACTGCTTGAATAGTTTGAAATAGAAATGTTTTTGACAATTAAACTGTGTACTCATGCAAAACTGAATTGCTTTAAATAGAACTGATTATTTACATAAAAGTGGATTTGGCGTTAAATAACCTACCAAGGTTGATATGCCATAAAACCCAAACAACCAACAACCAATCATTTAAAAAGGATTATTACAATTGCCCACTTGAAACAGTACAACAGTATCCTGCTCAGACGGCTGGGACTGGAGAATAAACCAATTGCATCTATGCAGAGAAAGACCCCTTCCCCAACCCAGTGTCCTGGATATGATACTAAACAATCTGATGGTAAGACTATAGTAATGCTGAACTTTTGAGGAATGCACATTACACTTTCATTGCCATTGCTACCAGGTCCACCCGGAGTGGTAACACCTGATAGGGTCCTATTTATGGGTCAAATAGATCTGTTTGACATTTAAACAGAGTGAAACAAATGACTTATGCTAAATTGAATTGTTTGAAAAAAAACTGATTGATTATTTAACAGTGTGAAAACATATGATCATTGAATTGTTAGTTATACACAGTAATATTTGGAACCATTTAACTTTCTTGACTCATGCTAAATTGAATAGTTAGATACAGAGGTGTTGGTTCATTGAACTGCGTGTAAACAAATGAACGATGTTTCGGATACATAACAATACTTGGAACCATTTACCTTTGATTTGTCTAAATTTCTGAGACGAAGCTTGATAATTTGTATCATTAAGGGTTTTCGGACTATTGTCTTCATCTTTATTGTAATTTCAACAACATTTCGGTCGATATGTCCTCCGGCCTTCTTCAGGTGTTTGTCGAACTTGGGAACCTTCAAGGAACTTCGAACTACGTCCCTTATTGAATCCACGGGGGTCACCTGTTCTGATTCCTTTGGCCATAACCGAGTACAAGGGTTAAGTATTTCTGTATTGTTACTCTCCTGCACCCAGGATTGAACCGGCAACCTCCAGATGATTGTCTCCTTAGAAACTTAGGGAAACAACGCCTATAACCGTTACGCTATCTGCAGGCGAGTAACAATACAGGAATACTTGTTTTTAAAAAACAATTTTACACTTGCAAACAACTCCTGATAATGACCTATGAAGGGTCCGAAAGCGCTCAGGACAATTTCGGTAAATTCATCGACCAACTCTAACCTAAAACCAAGGCACTTGTTAAGAAACTTGAAAGGATCCTAATAAAATTATATAGACAAAATGTGTTTATTATTTAATCAAGCGTACACACACACACACACATATATATATATATATATATATATACTATTTGCCTCTAAAATATTATGTATTATGTATTGATTAGTTTCCTCATTAATTAAATAGGATATATATATATATATATATATATATATATATATATATATATATATATATATATCCAGCTGTCAGTAACATAATAATATCAATATTTCGCCTAAAATAAGCGACGAAGATTGATATATCATTAAACAAAGAAATAAAACAAATATATATATATATATATTTGTTATAAACGTGTTGAATGGCTTTGTAGGTGTTATTTGGATTATCTTTTATAACATCCATACTCTCGTGCTAAGCGTATCTATTATCGACTTAAAAATATACAATCAGTGACTTTGTGGAAATATAGAACTTTATCCAATTGTGATATTATTCTCCTTGAAACAATTACATTTTTGGTGGAAATAAATAGGATACATACAATTTGCGTTGCATACGACCGCTGAATCTGGATAAACAATGAGGAACTCGTTTATATAAAAATATAATCTTAAAATTTTATTCTTCGACGTTGACACTTACGTAGAGCAGAAGAGCTGTTAGAGAAAGTTTTCACACACAGAAAGGAGCTGTCGAGAGTCGGAGCAGCCAGCGGGAATTGAACTCCAGACAATATCCTAAACCTTATACAGTCTCAAAACTTCCATGTTACCTACAGGGCCAGGCCTCTTCACCCAGGCAATGCTTTGTTTTTTTATTGGCCATCGTTTACACCCGCGCATTTTCTATACCACGAGTATGATGCTTACGCATTTCTTTTTTTATCAGGTAGCAATTTTGTTGATTTTATCTACGACTAGATGTATCTGTCAACTTCGTCTGCCGGGTTCCCCACCGGTCAAGGCAATATATATATATATATATATATATATATATATATATATATATATATATATATATATATATATATATGATGCAGCTTTCATTTCACTTTTGTACTGAAGCCTCTGGGGAAGGTAGGATTCTCTCTCTTCTCACCTAACTATAGGCAGACTGGATCTTCATGCCTTGGTAAGGTAACCAAGCTAGGACAGTCTGGGAGAAAAAAAACTTTGAATTCGATCCAATAATACATCCTGCTCACATAACTAAAGCAGTTGATAAGAAAAACCAGGATTCATCGATACAAGAAATGGTTAATGAGTCTCACCCTGTTATTATTTTTTATTCTTGTTTCTGATTGAACACCATTTCTCAGTGTCATAGAAGTGGTGACACAAGTGAATTGTAATAAAAAGCAACTCGAATTTAGAAGCTAAGTTGGCGATCTTTGTCGAAGGCATCCAGAAGGTGCCTTTATCAATCGCTACTACGCCGGGAGGGGGTGCTACTCCTTTCCCTGGATTACTCCACTGTACTCTTGATACTACCTTTTATTGCCGAGTGTTAAGCAAGGAGGTATCAAGTACCATTGAATTGAACCCAGGTCTCTTAGACCATTGGCGAACACTATACCCACTAGACCAATGACCCGGTAAATTATGATAATACAAGTCCAAATTATTAATGAAAACGGTTGCAATATTTATTCGTATTCTTGAAAATTTTGGACGATCAGAATCATGAAACCAGAATTCTAAATGTTGAAATAAAAAAACCAGATTAAATTTACTTAATCTTGAAAAAAAATGTTATTATTCTATCTGGCCGAAAATCTAATGCATTGGATCGGAGATCATGCAAATTATGTTAATAAAAACAATCAAGATTGAAGCTCTGTTTACCAAGACAAAAATGAACAATGATTGAAACGTTAATTTTCTTCAAGATACTACTTTAACGTTTAATGCCCTTACTCCAGTTGCTTTTTATTTGGAGGAGCCCGTGGTGTAATGGTTTTCGTCGCAGGATGTGGACACGGCGACACGAGTTCAAATCCTGGACCTGACTGATTGCATTTCCCATAGCTTAGTTTATAAACTAATACCCTTGGGAAATGCATGAATCCAATTATTCTCCCTCCAGCTATGGGTAAATAGTAGGGCAGACTAGGTTCTTCAGTCTTGGTCAGGCAACTAGTCTAGAAGGAAAACTCTGAATTCAAACCTGTTAAACTCCGCTTAAAAATTAACCTTGTGTCATATCCTGCCCGAGCGGAGGGGTTGGTAAATATGAATGAACTTACTCATTCAGTTTACCGTTAGACGAAATCGCTAAGAAATTTCTGTTTTGATATGATGTAAAGCTTCGGCATCGTGTTTCTTTAATTGTCCTCCACTTCCTTAAATACCCAACCGCTGAGATATTTTTTAGTCTTAGAAACAAGAAAAAGTCACACGGAACTAAAATGTTTCACTCGTGCAATCCTGTGTTTCACCCAAAACTGCAGATCAGAAAATATCAAGTTTTGGTTCAGACTTGTAGAGATTTACATTAGATGTCTAAAAAGCAGTTTAAACGCCTAACTATAATCATTTTCCTGTACGAGGATCGACACAAAAGTTCGTAGGCTGACCAACATACTCTCATGGAATGTGACCAAATGAAGTTTTTTTTTCCAATATAGTCCCCCTAGCGACCCACACATTTCTGCCATCGGCTTAGCAGAGCTTGGATCTCATTGGTCAAAAACGTCATCAAGTAGATATGATGTCATCATATGGACTGTTCAGCCCATTCTCTTTTATGTTGTTTAATTGTAGAAATGCCTTTAATTAAATTTTAGACATTAATTTTTTTTTTAATTCATAGATTCAGTCAAGATATTATTTGATCAAAACTTTTTGGGATTCCTCAACCTCCGTTGACATAACAACATCAACAACAACAAAAACAACAACAACAACAGCAAACTGTTGAATGATAAAAAAAGACAAAACAAGATATGTGTTGAGATTAAAATAAGGTATTACACTCAACCAATACAAATTTAATTTTTTTTTTCATTGGTGCAGTTACGAGACAAGAATCAAGAAAAAATGTAGAGTTTTGTTTGACGACATGCTCAAAAAATCGTCTTTTTTTCATTTGGATTCATTTTTTAGATTCCCCATAAAGTTTTTTTTTAGAATCTTAATTGACAGTGTTAAAGTTCAAAAATCAAAATGGACGTCTTTCGAACTCTTCCGTCCGTGTAACAGCTTATTGAGAAGTTAACATGTTTTTTTTTTTTTTTTTTTTGTTTTTTAGTTTTGTTTTTATCTGTGGGTATCAAAACATTTGTCCCATTCCGTTGTTTCGAATTAGCAGAAAGTAAAATAGTTGGCAAAAAAAACAAAGGGAAGGATATTGGTTTATTGATGTACGTCATTAATTTTAGTTTTTGTTTGTTTGTTTTTGCTTGTTTTTTTATTTTTATTGAAGAACTAGGATATTGAACAAGAGATAAATATTTTGAAGATAATGATTTTTCACAAATCATTTTATCTCAGACAAATCACCTTCAGATCATTTTTAGTTGGTAGATTTCATGTAGACAAATACGTCAAATATGAAAAAAAAAAAAAAAATCAAAAAACAAAAAGAAAAAAAAAACAAAAAACAAAGAGCCTTCATCTCAGTCGGGATAAAGTGTAGTTCGATGAACCACGAAAAGACCATCTCGGATACAATGAACAATTGGGTAACTTTTAAAAGCGTTAATAATTTTTTCCGTGAAAATTTTGTATAAAATGAGAGCATCAACATTTTTCATCGTATTTTTATCGTAAATGAAGCTCTTTTTTTTTTTTTTCATTTATATCAATAGGAACAAACATTGTTTTGTTTTAAATCCTCTTCTTGTGACAGGAATCCACTCGCTGCAATAAATAGTACAAATAAAAATGAGTTATCTCCCTTAGTCTCCGAGGATAGCATTGTCCTTTTTTTTCTTTTTCTTTTTTTTTTTTTTTTTCATAATATGCAAGACGGTTTGCGAGAAGTTGGTAAAAAAAAGTCCACCTATTGATTATGAGTTATTTCCCGTGAAAAATCATTATCAACATTATTGTTCAGATTTGTTTTTATATGTACTGGACATTTAAAAAAAATTGATTCCATATGAGATGTACAAGATGTTTCAGAAAAATTTTAGTCATTTCTTAATCAAATAATTTGACCAATACTCGATCAAATAATCTCATATTTCAACAGTAAATGTAGAAATGACACAAAATGCTATATTTAATGTTTAAATATTTTTTTTTATCCGGTGAATGGCATTTCTCTAACCAGAAAAAAATTAAACATAGAATATTTAGTTATTTCTACACATGCAATTAAAATTTGAGATTTGAGCCAGTATTGGAAAAGTTACCAGATTACAAAATGATATCGATTTTTCTGAAAGACTCTAAATATCTCAAATGTTGCAAAATATCCTGAAACCATCTCAATATATAATATGTGTTTAATTTCAATCCAGTAGCGGGAAATTTTCAACTAGACATCCTTACAAATGACTACTGGTAAGTTGCTTCTTTCTTTCTTTTTTTCTTAAACGAAAACATTCATCCTTACTTTGTGTAAAAGTTTTTGTTTGTAGGTTATTGTTTGCTTGTTTTTTTATTTTAGAAACTGAAAATGATTGATTTTACACAAATCAAATTTTGGTTAAATAAATTCAATATTTACTAAAAGAAATGAATTATAGAAATAAATAAATAAAAAAAAAAACTTTCCTGTAGCTTCTCCACATCCTGTAGAAAAAGCAATTTTTTCCACAATTAAATAGAAAACTTGGTTTTCTAAAACAGAAAAAAATTAAGGTGGACGACTTGATCAGGGCTTTTCTTATAAATTTTTCCTTTTTTTTTCCTCTTTGATTTTTCCTCGTTTTTTTTCTCCTTTTTTCCTCGTTTCTTCCTTCTTTTTCTGTTTTTTTCTTTCACGTGTTTTCCTTTCAAAAACCGATTCGAAAGACCTGCCTTTCTATTTGATACCCTTGAGTAAAAAATAGCATGTTACATGAGCGCAAGCAACAACTTGTTATGTATAGAAAGTATGTGTGACATTCTTATCGCAACTAAACTTCTAAACGGGACACTCATAATTAACCTTGTTACTGTTCTCATCTTTAGAGCTATTAAATAGTTAAGCATATATTTACAAAGAACTACACAACATGTCAACATGTCAATTAATAATTTTATCATAATCACTGATATAAAAGCCTATCTACACACATATTTTTACGTATATATATATATATATATATATATATATATATATATATATATTTTCTGGACGAAATAAATAGAATCTTTATAAGTGCTTAAATGTAGATTTGTTCTCTCAGACTTTTTAAATTATATATATATATGTATATAATATTTTGTATTAATATATATATATATATATATATACTTACTATATTGCATATATATATATATATATATATATATATATATATATGTACACGCATACACATATGTATTGATATGTATACATTGTTATATATAAATATGCATATATAAATATACATGAATTGACACACACATTTATTCACTGAAAACGGAGCACAAGAAATGTATATTTATTTCATTTGGACTGTGTACGGATTTTTTGACTGCTTAATCAGGTGGTGGTTGTGATATATATATATATTCTGGTGAATCAAAGATTTGAGGATTTTCCTTTTTTCTTTGTTTTTTCTCCTTTTTTTAAATTAATTTTTACCACTTTCTTATTCTAAAAAAATCCTCTTTTTTTTTCCTATTTTTTTTTTTTTTGATCAAATTTTGTGAAATTTTTAAGGATGTCAAGAAAAATATCCTTTTTCCCTTAAAATCTTCTGTATATTTTTAATTCTTTTTTTGTCTTTGTCCATTCCATATATACAATAACAGATATCAACGATGCTCAATTAATTCCTCAGAGTTGAATTCTTTCATTTCTAATTCATTTACTTATTTTCATTCTTTTGTAGCCGCTTTTATTTTCAATTTTGGAAAATTTCGTTCAGGTTCCTTGATCATCTCTCCGTTCGATTTAAATAAGTCAGGAGTATGTGTCGGTGTACTGTAAAATATATAAAAATAAAACAGTTCAGTGGAAAAATATAGGCATTGTTGTATATTAGTAAACAAATATCAATGGACAAAAAATTATTTAGCATATTAATTTACGACATGTCAACTACAGAATACAATTTTTTTAGTTTTAAAATAAGCAACAAAAACATACATAAGAACATTCTAGAAAATCAGGATCGGAAACTAATTAACACAAAATCTGTAGGCTCTAAAATAAATAAGTAAAAACGCATATCTGATTGGTTAAGAAATGTCTAGGCGCTTAAATTATAGGACTGCAATAAAACTATTTTTTGATCCACTACTAAAGTATAAGTAACAACGAATTTAATCAACTCAATCAGTAATCAAGCAGTACAGTCAGCTGTCGGTCAGTCAATTTATTTCTTCCACGGTCAAAACGTCATTCCGTCTACTACCCAAAAAGACTTTTCATTGTAGGTCACGACCAATCCGCAGATGGCCACGATTAAGATTTAAAGGAAAAACTTACGAACTTTATTTCATCAATGCGACACGCTGTCACCACTATCTTAAGAAAAAAAACACAGTGCAGACTTAATGTAAGTAAAGACAAATATTTTATCCAACTTACTTCGACCAACCATGGAACTATTTATTTAACAGACTCTATTAACATTTAAACACAAACACACGTGTGAACAATCTTATTTTCATCTAGGAGGTGTCCGTGGTGTAATGGTTATTGTCGTAGGAAATGCACACGGCGATGCGAGTTCAAATCCTGGATGAGACTGATTGCATTTCACATAGCCCTAATACCCTTGGGAAAGGTATGACTCCAATTATTATCCCTCCAGCTATGGGTAAATAGTAGGGCAGACTGATTTCTTCAGCCTTGGTGAGGCAACTAGACTAGGAGAAGGAAAACTCTGAATTCAAACCTGTTAAACTCCGCTTAAAAATTAATCTTGTGTCATATCCTGCCCAAGAGGAGGGGTTGGGTAAATAGGAACAATCTTATTTTCATCCAACTGGCCAAACTGTATCTTCCACAAAGGCCACTCGCACAGTATGTTTTTAATTTATTTTCACTCCTGTTTATTGAATATTAAATTGTTTGTTTTTTTAATGTTCGTTGTGTCATGTTCCATTTCTTTCACGTGATTGTAAAATTTTGTGTTGTATTTATGATGGAACTAAACCTGATAGCAATACACGTAAAATACGAACGAGAACTCACTCACATGCACCCAGTACAAATTGGAAAGAACATATCCACTTAAATATCCAGTTACATGTTTCCACTACAGAGTGTATCTGCCACAATATTGTCTGAGCTTTTTATGTACCGGATGTCAGAAATAAATTGTGATATATAAATCTTATGTAAGTGAGATTTTGATCCTTTTTTCTGGAATATTCCTGTCAACGTGTTCTAAGTTGATTTGTGTAAAACCGCAAAAACGAGTATCTTATAGGTGCAAACATTTTTTTTTTGATTGGCCACGCATGTGTCTTGATTTGTGCGTGGCTCCCCACAAGAAAATTGCCTTGTGCTGCATTCTGTCTGGGTGGGAAATGAGTCAAATAGCGTAAGCTGGGGGCAATCGGTCTGAGGCGAAAAGGTAACTTGATCCCTTTCCAGCCACCTGCAGCGGACGCAGAGATCCAGCTAATCAACGAAAACTGCAGTCTAGTTTTTCCTAGATGGAGTCGCACTGTCATTCTTAAGATTTCAAGTCTTATCTTGATTCTAAAGTTCTTTTGAAGATTTCGACAGGTCTTATCTCCTCTTTACTGCCCAACATCACAAGGACGATGACGTCGAAGCCAGCCAGATGCAACAGTCAGTGGTAGCAAAGGATCAGTCAAGGAGCAGACAACACCGATTGGACTATCGTCGATCATCTTTCCGGATAACTGCCAAATCAACAACAGAGACGTCGACCTGTCTCGTGCAATCTGACCCGCCCCACTCTCCAAATCAACAGTAGAGACGTCGACCTGTCTACTCCTGCAATTACATGTTTCCACAACACAACCCTTGTTCCGTTACTTTATAACTAATTTAGTTTGGTAATTATTATCTACAATTTTATAAGATACAAAATATATCTTTACAATCATCGAAACAAATAAATACTTCACAGTTAATTGCAATATCTTGGTTCTCTATTACAAACGTTAATATGCTATAGTCCCTTTCTGTGATCGTCGAAAAAAAACAGCGTATGAAAACTAAGTTGACGATGTTAGCTAGACAAAGATAAATAAAATGCCGTGAGGGTGGACAAAGACCTTGATGTTAACTTTCTCGTTCTCGTTCTCTGTTGTAGTTCTCGCACGAGCTTTCTGGCGGGGTCCACCATAACAGCTCCAACTGCTGTCTTTACATCGTCACGTCTCGTAGTTAACTGACTCTTTTCCTGTTTTCTATCCTGCAAACCATTGCCCAAGTGGCTTTTTCGTTTGAATTTCTTCCGATCAATTAGAACTCATCGCCGACTTGTTTCTGATACTTTTCTATTTGGGCGTCAGCTGCTATGATGACCTGGATTTCGGAAACCTACCTTTCTCTTTCCAATTCGTTTCTCTCTTTTCATCCTCTCCCCCACTCTCTCTCTTACTGTCTGCTTGCCTCAATTATCTTTCTCAAATATTAATCTTTTCCTTTCCTCCGTCCTGTGGTTGACAAGTAACTCTCTAGGAAACAATGCACAATCAACAGGAGTCCTCAATTTATATTACATCACCACTGGAAACAGTTTAGTGCCATATCCATGGCATTATGCATGTACATTTTAACACGTTTTTATTTCTTTTTCGTTGTTTTTTTTAGCTTCTTGTATTTTTTATTGCGATTCCTTTTATATTTTTAATGAGCTTTTACAGAAACATTTTATTTATTTCACGTCCTTCTCTTATGACATAGGTGGTACTGTTCACTCATGTAACGTCCCTCATAATGACGTTCGCCGGACTGAAATGCAATCTAGAAAACTGGGGTTAGAGCAAATTTTCAAACAACTTTATTTGATTGGTTTGGTTTGATAGTTTTTTTTGCATATCAACCGTGGTTTAAAGCTAAATCCTGTTTTTACATATGTATTAAATGTGTGATCTCGAAACACATCTTTAGATACACACATTTAAATAATCAAACAGGACAATTTCTAACAATTACATTTAGCATGAGTCAAAGTTAGATACTTCCAAGTATTGCTATGAATAACTAAAAATTTAATTAAACATCAGTTATTTATTAAACCCATAGTTAAATGATCAAACAGTTCTATTTTAAACAATTTATCATAAGTCATTGACTTCCAAAGATTAGATATCAATTCTATTAAATGTCAGTTTTGTTTGACCCATATAGGACCCTATTAGATGTTACCACTCCAGGCCCGAGTGGACCAGGAATCAACGTCAAGGGGTACTTTGCGCTCCCCAAAGCTTCAGCATTACTGAAGCCTCACTATAAGATTGTTTAATGTCATATCCAGAACACTGGTTTGGGGGTCTTACTCGTCTGCAGAGATGCAGTCGGTGTATTCTATAGCCCAGCTGAAAGGGTCGGATTCTATTCGACGCACAGATTGGGACTTCACTTCTATTCAGAGTCGACCTGACGAGAAATTGATGACTCTAAACTCATCAGACTAAAGTGGTTACGAGACTGAACGTTCTCTCCACCGGCTAGCGACAAGAACAATACAGATGAAAAGATTTCTCAGCAACCTTTTAATATCATTCATTCACAAACTTCTTAATTCTACTGTTTTAAATCAGTGTTTGTTAAGTTACTCACGAGCCATATAAGTAAAACAAAAGAACTTCTCAAGGAATAACATGCCAAATCATACTACTTTCTTCACATATGATATTCTATTAAACATTTTCTATTCCACGCACATATTTCCAAATTGTTCTTCTGTCTGTAAACAATGTCATATACAGTGTATACTTTTTTGTACAGATAATTTTCGCTGTCGTATTTTTATTCACATTATATTTTATTTACGAGTAATTTAAAGATATTTTTACTTCATAAGTAAAAAAGTAAAGTTAGCGATCGTAGTCGAGGGGGACCAGAAGGCTCCCTTTTCAATAGCTACAACACCGAGGTGTACAGGAGCGCGATACTCCTTTCCCTGGATTGCTCCACTTTACCCTTGATACATACCTTATATTGCTGAGTGTTAAGCAAAGAGGTATCAAGTACCGTTTTTAAAGTATTTTGTATGACGCGACCTGGGATTGAACTCAGGTCTCCCAGACCATTGGCGAACACTCTACTCACTAGGTCAATGCGCCAGTATGGTCATTAATAAATGAGTGATTTTTTTATGATTTTATAGAGTGTTATAAATGCAAATTCCATGAAATGACTTAATTTGGTTTGGTTCGGATTCTTTGTTTAATGACATATCAAACTTCGTGGGATATTTAATACCAAAGCCATTCTTGTAAAAAGACAGTAGTGGCACTATTTAATCCTTTGCCAAATTATAATGTCGGTTGATATCTTTCCGAAGGGTATTAGTCCAAAACTGAATGCAATTGCACGACTGGAATTTGAACTCGCTTACGACATTGACGTAGTCCAAACGATAGCTACTACGTTCCCCATTACAGAGCAAATATCTCAATGCATATAAAGTAAATTTGGCGACCTTAGTCTCGGGTGACCCGAAGGTTCCTTTTTGAATAGCTTCATCACCAATGTCTAGGGGAGGGCGCTACTCCATTCCCTGGATTGCTCCACTTTACACTTGATCCTTGCCTTATAAGCAAGATGGCATCAAGTATTGAGCAAGGAGGCATCAAGTACAATTTTTTGAGTTTTTGGTATGACTCGACCTTGGACTGAAATCTGCTCTCCCGGACAATATATATATATATATATACATACTAATGACTCAGAATTTTAATAGATGTTCCTGTTTGTATTTTCCATGACATCTAGGTTGAAAATATTCTGAGCAATAGTTATGTATATACTTGTGTGAGTCAAAAGTTTTGTAATATTTTGGTTATGTGAGTCCCAATTCAGCACACTTTATGTTTTTGCCGAGATCGTGTAATTGACGACTGACGAGTGATGCCATGGCCGCCTGATACTCACCCAATGCTATAGCTTGGATTTGCTTCTATGGCACAGTCTCGGAATCCACGATTTTAGGATTGCCTGATTCTGTATGATCATCGAGGTCCAACCCGCATGACTTAATTTTTAAGTTTATGTCGATATAGGTTTGATAGTTATGGTGTTTGTAAAATTAAGCGTTAAGCATTTGTATTCTCGTTTGAAATTCTGAAGACAGTCTCTACTTACAGTGTTGACAGGAACGTCCCCAATGAGTTGGTGGGCACATGCATTTCCCTTTCTTGCATCGACTACCATTAAAACATGGCATCTGGCAGTCATGTTTGCGTTTACAATAGCGTCCAGTATATCCAGGTTTACATTGACATTTGCCAGGCTGGATACAGACGGCTGTCACAGGACATCGAGGTTCACAAATAGCTATAAAAAAAAAGAAACAAACGTAAAAAAAACACAAGTAAGCTTATTAGTAAATTCATCTTTAAAAAGGTTCACAAGCAAAAAAGAATAATTATTGTAAACATATTATTTTTTTATTAAAATAAAAAAACAAGCAATTTTTATTTTAAAAAAAATGTTAAATATATCCTTTTTTTATGGACTATACTGAAGATATAATCAAAATGTGGTAGATCCCGGCGAAATGCTCGATAGCTTGCTGATTACGTACAGGTGTCTGAGTGCGCATGCGCGTCCGTGTGTGTTTCGTAGCTTTAGTACTATTACCATTCGTTTCAAAGCTCAAATGTCAGTCTTTCGAGTAGCAAATAAAACAAATTTATCATAGAGCTGATAAAACAATATTAAAAAGAATAATATCAACCGATAACTTTAAGTTTCATCAGTTGGTAAGTGCTGTATATATTGGTTGTGTATGGAAAAATTGATAACAAGGCAATCCAAGTAGAAGGAGAGATTTATTGAGAAGCAAAGATGACACTATAACGTTTCGGTTCTAATGAACCATCATCAGTTGGTCGTTTTTCTTGTTATACAAATTTTCACAAGGTTCTTATATTTTACTCTTTTTACACATCTATCGTTGATTTAACATCACTGATATCATCCCTCATAGTCCTGATGATGGTTCATTTGAACCGAAATGCTATAGTGTCGACTTTCCTTCTCAATAAATCTCTCTTTCTACTTGGATTATCTTGTTATCAATTTTTCTTTACAAGTCGTCGGATTACAATCCATTATTTATTTCCACATGTTTGTATGTATATGAGTGAAAAAATAAATTTAAAAGTTAATAAACTAAACACAGACAACGGATTAAGATTTATATTTCATCTTAATTTCTTCAAAATATTTTTCAGAATGGTGTTTATCTTGTGGCGTCAAGTATTAAGAGGAGCGGACCCTGGTGACAAGCAGGATTACTGGCTACAAACAATCGGGACAATGGGTAAGCAAGCAGAAGACAGGCAACCGCAAGTGTCAAGCGTTTAAAATTTCATCAAAATATAACCATCAGAACAAAAAGCCTAAATGAAAAATCAAGATGTGTGGAAGTGTGGTAGGGAAAATATATCTTAGCTTTTTATTATAAAAATTTTTCTTATCCATTGTCAATTTCGATGTTATTCTCCTGTAAAATAATGTCTGACAAAAAGGGTGAAATATGAAAAAAAAAAAAAGCATTGATTAATGGTACGATTGGAATAAGAGAGGACAGTAGATTCAAACAATCGACAAGATATTCTACAATGGATCGGTTTAATTATTGTGGCATGGAAAAAATTTGAAAGTATGCTTGAAATCTAACATGTGAAAGAAAAGGACATTTCAGTCATCATTTAACTGATCGTTTATTTTTGTAAATCCAGCTGTCTAAATTAAGTTGGGTTTCGCCTATGTAATATTTGTCACGATCATTACAGGGAATGGAGTATATGCCTGGGTGAGACGTAGCTTTGTTGTTAGTTCGTTTAGAGATATTACTGAGATTTTTAATGGTTTTTGAAGTGGTCTGTATAATTGGTATTTCTAATTTAGTTAATTTCTCATGAAAAGTTTCGTGGTATATGTTAGTAGGTTGAGAGATAGATCTGTCGGATTTATTTCCAAACTAAATTGCTATCTATTACTCTATATAGATAGATAGATAGATAGATAGATAGATAAAGGTGTGTGTGTCTGTATAAATTAAATGAATGAGGAGAGAATTTATAAATCTATAAATTATTGACAACTTTCTGGCGAAATAGATTATAAGCACTGATATTTATTTCTGATTTACATTTCTTTCGTTAAATTAAGTGACAGTGTTGTATATTGACCTACGACCTGGCCGTGATGTCAAAATAGGAAATGCATCAATGTAAATAACAGGTGCATCCGGTCGATCAGGATATTATAACCTTCACCGTGGATGGGTTGAATGAGTGCAATTTTTGACGCCCACAAGAAGAAGGTGGGGGTGGAACTATTATATAACTCGGTGAAGATAGGAAGTCAGATAGTTTGGAGACCAGACCCGTTAGTGACATGATGCGGTAGAGAAAGCCAGCACCCAGCAGAGTGGGCCCCATGGCCCCCGGTTGAGCATCCCAGGAGAATGGGAAAGAAATGCGGTTATGGCCAAAAGAGTAGGGGTCAATATGTTGCAGTTCTGTGCGGTTTCCAACTCCCTCTCACACACAACCCTTTCAAATAAAGTGAGAGATATATTGTCGCTCGTCTTAATTGTGTCGTCGTTATGATTCTGCATGCATATGTAGATGTATACGTATTATGTGTTAGTATAGTTGATCCTGGTCATGGCTATACAACAACAGTGTATGTTGTTGTGATTAAAGTTAAATAAACCACTTACCAAACATTAATAATTGATACTATTAAATACACTGCAGAATAGCAAGTATAGGTAATGTAGTGACAGAGATGAAACAGTTAATCACATACTAAGTGAATACAACAAATTGGCCCAAAGGAATATAAAACAAGGCATGACTGAGTATGATGGATGATCTGCTGGGAATGGGGCAAGAGATTAAAATTTGGTATGCACAAAAATGAGATACAAACCGATCATGCAATAAATACTAGGCCAAACCCAGAATCAAATTATGAAGAAAAAGAATATATCATTCGTGGATTTTGCCGTTTTAGCGGACCACCATAAAAATACTTGGATCATGGCAGAGAGCAGAAAAAATTATGGGACATGAAAGTGATACTAATATCATTTTAAGTGAGCACTCTTGGATCGATCCCGAAAGGCAGCGTAAAGAGTCTGGGAAAACTGGTGACCAGTGCATTGATTAATTTTAACAGCATGTCAGCTTGTCAGAATCTTTTTCGCGTGGGGGATTTTTTCTTAAGGGATATTTTATGCATGAGAATTTTGAAATGGATCTATTTGAGCCATAGATGAGAACCTAACACGTAGATAACTTTGGGTCAGAGTGGATCTGGGAATAATGGCAATGAAGAAGTATGGAAATCAGAGACAAATTCGTGATTATCCATACCACAGTGCTGATGGGATCAGCGAGAATCCTAAGATGAGTCCAGGAGACCAACGGAAACTTGCGGTCACTCAGACATGAGGGAAAAGCGACTTGTTAAAAGCGGTGTGAAAAACTCGATTAGAGGAATAATAATATTAAGCGAATGCATTAAATTAGCGCTAAGAGAGTATAAGACCAGCCATAAGTGGGTAGGCAAGGTGATCCACTAGGAACTGTGCAAGAAGTTTAAATTTGACTATATAAATAAATGGTTTATGAAAAACCCAGAATCCGCCCAAGAAAATGAGACACACAAACTTCTCTGGGATTTTGAGATACAAATGTATCACTTAATCTCGGACAGACGACCAGACCGAGTGATAGTCAACAAAAAAAAAAAGAACCTGCTAAATAGTGGACTTAACCCTGACCACAGAGTAAAACTAAAAGAAAGCGAAAAGATAAATAAATAACTAGACCTTGCTAGAGAACTGAAAAAATTGTGGAAGATGAAAGTGACGTGAAATCAATCATAATTGGAGCGCTCGGTACAGCCAGCAAAGGATTAGTACAGGGACTGGATTGCTTGAAAATAAGAGGAAGAGTAGAGACTATCCAAATAACAGCATTGTTGAGATCGGCCAGAATACTAATAGTCCTGGAGACTTTAGGAGACTTGCTGTCACGGACACTCGGCTAGTGTTGATGCGAGAAAATCTTAAATAAGCAAAATTATAACAAATTGAAAATATACAAGAAAATAATAAGTTTAGGTTACGTAGTGAGAAAGACGAAACGATTAATCTCAGAATCAGCGAACTAGTGCAAAAGGAGCATTAGTTAAGGGACCACAGAGTGGGTAAGAAGATCCACTGGGAATTGTTCAAGAAATAGGAATTTGACTATACTACCAAATTGTATAGTTACAAAGCAGGATCCGTTCTAACGCAGAAAATTCTCAAGGATTTTGCTTTACAAAAAGATCTACTTATCCTGGCCTTAAGATAAAACCTTGTGGTAATTAACAAAGAGAGAGAGAGAGAGAGAGAGAGAGAGAGAGAGAGAGAGAGAGTATAATAGACTTTGCGGTTCCAGGGGATCACAGAGTTAAAAACAAAGGGAAAAATAGACAAGTATTTAGAACTTCTCAGAGAACTAAGAATGATGTGGAACACAAGGGTGAGGTTGGTTGGTTGGTTGGTTGGGTTTTATGGCATATTAACCTTTGGAGGTTATTTAACGCCAAATCCATTTTTATGAAAATTGTTCTATTTCAAACAATTCAGTTTAGCATAAGTACACAGATTAAATGTAAGTGCAGTTTAATAGTGGAAAACATTTCTATTTCAAGCTATTCTGTTTAGTCAAGCCGTCCTAATTCAGCTAATTCTGTTTTGTAAAAGTACATATTTTGTTTACATACAGTTAAATGTCAAAACAGTTCTATATTAAACAGTTCAGTTTAGTGTAAGTACAGCTTCAATGTCAAAAAACAATTCAAACAATTCCGTTTAGCATAAGCACGCAGTTTTAATGTAAGTATGGTTTAATTGTCAAAAACATTTCTATTGCAAGCTATTCACGTTAATCAAACAATTCAGTTTAGCATTAATATGCCGTTAGTTCTATTTAACCCATTGATAGGGCCCTATCAGGTGCCACCACGCCGGGCCAGAGAGGACCTGAGAGCAATGGCAAAGAAGAGTTACTCTGCATTCCCCAAAGCTCCAGCATCACTGGAAGTTCACCATGAGATTGTTTAACGTCATATCCAGGACACTCATATGGGGGGGGGCTTAACCCTCTACAGAGGTGTAGTCGGTGTATTCCACAGCCCCAGCAGACTTGACAAACGAGGGTGAGGGTAATGCCAAATGCAATATGTGCGCTTGGAACGGCCCTCAAAGGCTTGGAAAGGAGACTGGAAGAGTTACAGATAGAAGGTCGAATCGGGACTATTCAGTCTACAGTATTAGTAAGACTGGTAAGAAAACAGACCAGAATCTTGGCGACCTGGGGAGACTTGTTGTCACTTAGACTCCAATGAAATACAACCAGCAAACGCTGGAGAGAATAATTCGCAAGGAGTAAAACAATAATAATAATAATAATGACAGTGACGGTGATACCCATTGTAATTGGCGTGCTCGGCACAGTCACCAAATAGAGGAGGACTTGTAAAGAACAAGTGGAGACTATTCAAATTACAGCATTGTTGAGCTCGGCCAGAATACTGAGAAGAGTGCCAGTGACTTGAGGAGATTTGCTGTCACACAAACTCCAGTAGAATACCATCAGCTAACACTGGTGAGAAAACTTCTCAAAAGACAAAAAATAATGATAATAATAGATTTTCCTTACGGTTTTGACATGTCGCTCCTTTGTAGTCTGGCAGACACTTGCACCGATTAAAACCAACACATACTCCTCCATTTTGACAATCATGTTCACATTTTGGTCGAACTGTTTTCACTGAAAAAAGAGAAAAAAGAAAAATGAAGACAGATTTTTTGAAATTCCGTGAATGTAAAGGAAAGTAATCGAGTGGTGAGACCAAAGAAAATCTTGAAATAACATCAAAGTTAATCAAAGATCCGGACTTTGAATGAGTCTGCAATAGATTACTATTTAGGATGTGAAAGACTGAAAAAAAATGTTTTTTTTAACAAGACAAAATGTGAAAGGAAAAATATTGACATCAAAAGATGTTAAGCCGGACAAAGTTTGATTGACTTAAGTTCAGATCACCCTGAAAGCACCGGTTCCTTCTAGATTATCGAAGTTAAGCAATGTTGAACCTGTTCAATATTTAGATGGGTGGTCTCTGAAACAAGTGGAGGTACTGTAAATAACCTAAAACCTGAGTGTCAAATCTAACCAAAACTAATTAATTACAACTAAAATGGTTTACAGTTTCCTAGTCTATATATAAATAAAGGACAGCTTGTCGATGTGTAATAGTTAACGAGCAAGCCATTCTTACTAAATTTGATTATCATTGGATATCCCATATTTCTAACCTTCTGTTCATTTCTTTTTGTGTATACCAGGGATGGGCAAACTGCGGCCCGCTAAACAGTTCTGTGCGGCTCGCGAGTGCCTCTAAAAAATTAAAAATAGACACTTACGCACCTATCGAGATTAAATTCTTTAGATTTTCGAAGATGCGGCTTTTGATAATTCATAACCCAGTGATACGGCCCTCCCACCAAAAGGTTTACCCATCCCTGGTGTACACATTAAATTATCAAAACAATCTAATAAGTCTTAACCTGATTATTATTTAATAGCAAAAAAAAAAACAAAATCCCATTAATAGGATAGGTTTTCAGTTTGTAAAATTAAAGTAATAAATGATTTTCATATTTGAAATAAAAATACCCTTTAACCAATTAATTGTTCAATATATCACAATCTAATCAAATTTGATAAAAAAAATCATTATGCTGAATTTGTATTGTGATTAAAATAGGTTTGTTTATCTCATTGTGGGTCGAGATAAATTCGAGAGTTATTTTCAAAACAGTCAAGGCCCTTCTCGTGAATATATATATATATATATATATATATATGTAAGTAAGTAAAGTAAATTTAGCGACCGTAGTCGAGGGCGACCCGAAGGCTCCCTTTTCAATAGCTACTATACCGAGGTGTAGGGGAAGGCGCTACTCCTTTCCCTGAATTGCTCCACTTTACCCTTGATACATACCTTATATTGCTGAGTGTTAAACAAGGAGGTATCAAGTACCATTTTAAAAGTCTTTGGTATGACGTGATATGGGATTGAACCTAGGGCTCCCGGACCATTGGCGAACACTACCGACAAGGTCAATACATATATATATATATATATATATATATATGTTAACCAGGCTATTGGCCTAATGAGTAAAGAGATCGCCAATGGTCTGGGAGACTAAGTTTCAAACCCAGGTAGAGTCATATTAAAGATTCAAAAAACGGTACTTGATGCCGCCTTGCTTAACGCTCAGCATTACAAGGTAAGGATCAAGGTTAAAGTAGAAAAATCAAGTTGGAGTAGCGCCCTCTCGTACACTTCGGTGTTGTAGCTATTGAAAAGGGAGCCATCGGGTCACCCTCGACTAAGGTCGAAAACTTTACTTTTACTTATATATATATATATGGAAAGATAAGAAAAAGGGGGTGGGAGATAAGGTGTTTTAGGAAATTTGATATCACCGAGTGTTTAGGAAAAATCTATATGAATTTCATAACGTAATCACATGAACAGTCTCGTTGAAATGATCACAAATTTTTACATCATGTGTAGAAAAAACTCAAGATTCATTCTTAATTGTTGAAACAACTTTTCTCTTCCAGTAAATAACATTTCTATACCAGAAAAGTATAAACTTTAAACATTAAGCATTGAAATCATCATAAATTATTAGATAACGAAATTATATCAATTTTAACGGTATTTCAACCCGTCTTGGGCTATTTTACGAAATTGCATAAATTTTTCTGAAACAACCCCCAATATATATATATATATATATATATATATATATATATCAAATATTAGCAGAATTGATAAGATGAATACGAATATTTCTTTTGTACTATTTATTCTTTGATTTTTCTCAACTGTTTTTAATTTTAAGCTATCGTCAGGAGAAAGGCTCTTGTGAATAAAAATTGTCTACTTTTTTTTTTTTTTTTTTTGCTAAAGTTTTAAAATAATTGTTTAAAGAACTGATATGCGAGAAAAGATATGATGAAAAATGAATTGGGGATGTAGCATAATGATTCGTTGAATGAAAGTTTTTTTGTATTTTCAGGGTGCGGAAGTAAAATTAGGGCTATAATAATAAACGACTCTATTATAAAACAAGATTAATTTTAATTTAAAAAATAAAAAATTGACTCAAAACAGTAAATTTACTCAATATGCCCACCATTTTTTTCAATTATTGTATCATCACGCTTTCGAAACGATTTGCATGCCTTGAAAATAAATTCGTCTGACATTTTATTCCATTCCTCGTTAATCGAAGTCTTAAGCGAACCAATATTTGGATAGGAAGTCGCATTTAATTTCTTTTCATAAAAGCCCCATATTGCGTAATCAAGAGGTTAAGGTCTGTGGTTAAAATTTGTTTAACTGCTGTCCTCAAAGTTTCCTCGTGGACTTTCAGTTCATTAGTGTGGTTTCTTATTAACGTTGTCCGGTCCTTCTTAATCACCGGTGCGAGAGCAGTTAAAAAGCCTTCTTTTCGTTTTTTATTCACTTCTCCATTCCCACTTTTTCTTAAAACCTTTTTTTCTGAAATATTTTTCTTTGCTTTGTATACGGTAGACAAAAAAAAAACTGATTTTTTTTTCGGCGTTAAGCAAATCATTGATTCTTTTTCGTTTATTTCTTGCTCACTTACATTAAGCTGAATTTTAATTTCAAAAAGTGCTTGAATAATCCTTAGAGTAAATCATGAACATTTAGATTCATCGCGTTTTTTTCATTAGATTAATCTGACTTTAAAAAGAGTTTTCAAAATTATTCCATATTTTGCTTCCACACTTTGTAAATGTCTTCAACTGGTTTTTATATGATCTCTGATATCGTAGATACATGGCAAAGAGCTCTTCATTTGGAAGATATGGGCGGGGTGTTTTTCTTATTAGCCGTGACTGTTTTATATGATAAGAGTGGAATTAAGGTATTTTATACCAAAGAAGGAAAAAAGTCCCGATTTCCACACAGAAGAGTTTATTTTCGTTTGATTCTATCGAGTTATCAAATTTGATATGAATATTTGTCAATGTTATCATTTCAATTACAGTTGAATATTAACCGTAAAATCCCTTTGACAAGCCTCATAAGTTGCGGGGTTGGAATAACAGGATATATACCTGTTTCTCAAAGTAAACAGGACGATACCCAAGTAGAAATGCCACGTAAGGTGTGTGAGTAGCATAACAGGATGCCCACCTGTTTCCAAAAGTAAACAGGATGCAGGTATTTCTCTGCAGAAGTGCCGCAAAAATTGCGTTTGTGGCATGCTATATAGGACGCGTATCCACGTGCAATGTGATGCGTGTTGGAGGGCAAAGAGGATTGCGTGGGTGTCCGAAAACTTATGTAAAGCTGTAAAGATTTCGACCCAAGAGAACGAAGCAGAAAGGTAGAGAGGTTTCACCAAAAAACTACACCGTCGCCCTCGTGTTTTTGCATTTGAACCATATCCAACTCATTCTTACTCTAACCATTCGTACATTTCCGCTCATAAAAAAAACAAAAACAAGAAAAGAAGCAGATTATATTTTTTATGCATCAGCGTTGTTGTTCTTCCATGTATTTAACATTACCTCTCTTTCGCTTGCAACACAAAACTCCTGTTGTATATCCGGCCATATATGAACAACCTCGGCTTTTTCTTGGATGATAGACATCAATTCTACCCTTAGCCAAGCAGGAACTCTTAGAGTAACGTAAGCGTCTGCAATTCCTTCCAATGCCGGCCATATTTTCTTTGTGACATCTGGGGAAAAATTCGGAAGAAAATAAATATTGTTTTTCACAATTGTCAATGGTACAAACAGAAACAAAGAAAAAATCACCAGAATGTAAAGTGTCTGCGCTTTGGATATCCTATGTATTTACCAAATCCCTCCAACCCAAGCGATGTGAGTTTTTGAGGCTTAATAACTGAAGTGTTGGATAACCGTCTCGAAGTATTCAAGTTCTAACTCCAGGCAAACTATTATATTCACTTGTGGAAAAGAAAAGGTTTAAACCCCCTTAATCTTCGAGTCATGGATTTAACAATATCACAGTTATTCTTCTACTAAGATTCCCTTGGTATTAAATAAGCAGCGAAGATTTATATACCATTAAAACAAAGAAACCAATCCACCGCAGGCAGGATTCAGCACAATATTAATGTTTAAGGCAGCTGCTTTGTTTTTCTTCATCTAGACCGATTGCTATACCAAGGCTAGCGAACCCAGTCTGCTTTACTATTTACTCAGAGCTTAGAAAGAATAAATGGAATCGCACTTTTCCTAAAAGGGTGAACATCATGTGAAATGCAAACAGCCTCAACCAGGATTCGAACTCGTTTCATCAAATCTATTTCCCACGACGTTAAGAGTTACGCCACGATACTGCCAACCGTCAGACATTGGATAGTTGTTACCAAGCCAATTTTTAAAACTCTATTGATGTGAGGTCAATCCTCACTCGGTATCCTATATTTCTGGTTTCTGAAGCCGGGATCGAAAATATTTCTATTTCTCGAAAATATTTCTATTTCTCGAAGCCGGGATCGAAACCCGTCCAACTTTACGTTAGACTGTGTTTCAGACTTCTTGGCCACCAAGCGGACTACGTTGGCTAAGGGAATTTTTAAGGTATTTTATTTTAGCAACAGCAGCAGCAGCCTTTGTTTACATTTTTTATACCCTATCGGCAACCAGAGTGCTCAATTCTCTCGAAGAGCTTTACATTACGCTAGCGGCGGCCAACAATTCCTTCGCCAGAGAGCTCAACCCCCATGGGGGAGTATATATATATATATATATATATGAAGATAAGTTGAAAAACAAAATATTCCAAAATTTGAGGAATTTATTATGAAAGTCGACGTTGAACGTTTCGGGTGTAATAACCTTCTTCAAGACTTTAATCCATAAAAAAACATTTTTCACAAATTTAAAGGCTTGAAAGAGGTTATTGCGACTGAAACGTTCAACGTCGACTTTCATAATAAATTCATCAAATTTTGGAGTGTTTTTGTTTACAAATTGTTTTTCTTTTTATTGTCAGATTATTTCCTTATTTACTGCTATATATATATATATATATATATATATATATTATTCGGTCCAGTTAAACCGCAGTCGGCAATAATTTCGTCAGGACAAAACATCATTCAACTATGAACAATTAAATTTTTCTGGTAAAGAGCTCAATGTAACTGACATCACAGAGCAATAATTTCTTTAAGTAAAACAAAAACCGGTCACATTAGGATTATAGATTTATTTCCATCCTGTTATGGCTATTGAAATGAATCAATAACACCAAAAATAACAAGACTTCTTCAGATCTAATGGATAAAATAATTCAGAATAGACACAGGAAGGTAGGATGGGAGGGGGTAGAAGAGGAATGAAGATACTACCGTAACCAAGAAAAAGGTCACACCATGGCCAGATTTTTTATTTGAGCAATACACTTAAAAAGCTCGTGCTTGGTAAGTAGGGTTTTATGGCAAATCATCCCTTAAAGGTTATTTAATGCCAAATCTTGTTTATGCATATATTAGATATACATGATCTATAAAGAAATAATTAGCTGATAACAGTTTTAAACGAGCCAGAGCTAATTTGTTTGCACAGAGTTAAATGATTTCAATTATTGGTTTTTAATATTGACAATTCAATTAAACATTAGTCATTTGTTGGTACACAGTTAAATGGTTAAACAGTTTTATTTAATATTAGTTATTTGTTTGCATACTGTTAGGTGGATATACATATAAGTTTTGTAGGTGAGTAGTTTTTACGTATTTTTTTAAATTATTTGTTTGCACACACTTAAGTATTGCTATTGTTTGTACACACTTAAATGCTTCCAAATAATACTATCAAACTCTATAAACTCAATCTGATCATATTTACCACCCCCACTCCGCTCGGGCAGGATATGACACAAGGTCAATTTTTAAGTGGATTTTAACAGGTTTGAATTCAGACTTTTCCTTCTCCTAGACTAGTTGCCTCACCAAGGCTGAAGGACCTAATCTGCCCTACTATTTACCCATAGCTGGAGGGAGAATAATTGGATTCATACCTTTCCCAAGGGTATTAGTGCTATGTGAAATGCAATCAGTCTCGTCCAGGATTTGAACTCGTGTCGCCGTGTCCATATCCTGCGACGATAACCATTACACCACGGGCACCTCCAAAACTAAGTTTGATAATAATCATTTGTTTGCACACAGTGAAGTGGCTCCAAGTATTGCCATTTAACACCAATTATTCTATTCAACATTATTCATTCTTTTTGCACACAGTCAAGTGGTTCCAAATATTGCTATGTCATACCATTAATTTTGTACACCATGAAATGCTTTCAAGTATTGCTATTCAACACTAATAATTCTATTCAACATTACTCATTCGTTTTCGCATAAATGGTTCAAAGTATTCCTATGTAACACGAATAATTTAATTAAACAGTCACTTGTTTGAAAAAAGTTAAATGGTCAAAAATTTCTATTTAACCCATGAATAAACTGATACTACAATTTCAGTACAGAGTGGACCTGGGAATAATGTCCATAAACAAATACTCCACATTCCCCAAAGCTCCAGAATTAAAGCCTCACCATCATATTACTTTATTTCATATCTAGGACACACGTTGGGGGATCTATTTATCTTCTGCAGAGATTTAGTCAGTATATTCTACAGCCCCACTCGACTGGGTCAAGCTTGAACTTTGGAACAGTTATTTCCGGTACGATTTGCAACTGAAAGTCAATTTTGTTTAGTCTAACCTCTTTATCACTACAGTGACCGTAGACTTTATAGAAAGAGTTTTGTAAAATTATGGGACGCTTCCCCGCCGCTCGTAAAAGCTAAACCCGAACTTCTAACATGGAGTTTCATCTGCAGGTGATAAATGGCTTTTCAAAACTACAAAGTAACTATTGTGATAAAAGTGGGATAATCTTTCGAGGTGTAATGTTTAGCAACTTGGTCTCACGGGACGTTACTATTTCATAAAATTCTTGGATACTAGTAATCCGACTCTGAGCCATTGACCTATATATGCAAATGATTATAGCTCTTTAAAACTACAGAATACCCATTGTTATAAATCTGGAGCATCCAGTATGTGTGCTATGGTTAACAAGCTGATGTATACGGGACTATGCGTGAGAGCGGATAATAGTTTCTTATAAACTAGATTAAATGAACAGAGTGACCCGAGTCACTGGACGTAGCTGTTTGCCTTTTACATAGCGTTGGGGATGTTTGGTTTGTTTTATTTTTGTTTGTTTGTTTGTTTGTTTTGTTTTGTTTTGTTTAATGGCATATCAACCTTTATTGTAGAACAGCAGTGGTACTATTTAACCAATAGCTTCGAGTAGTATTCTTGCGAAAGTGAATGTAATAGCGTGACTGGAGTTCGAACTCGCTGACTACGATTCCGTAGTCCTGCATGTCACACACTACGCCATGGGGTTCTCCTTCCGTCCGGGAAAGATATCCCACAATTTTCTTTGCCGCTACAGCTTAATACTGTTGCTGACACGGTTCTTTAGCGTTGGCTGGTCAAGGAAAAGAAAAACTATTGAATTCCGCTTAGATTATCGGCCCATTGGCCAAATGAATTGTGTGTTCGCCAATGGTACGGGAGACCGGGGTTCAATCCCAGGTCGAGTTATACCAAAGACTAAAAAAAATGGTACTTGATGCCGCCTTGCTTAACACTCAGCATTATAAGGTAAAGATCAAGGATAAAATAGAGCAATCCAGGGAAGGGAGTAGCATCCTTTTCTACACCTCGGTGTAGAAGCAAATAAAAAAGGAGCCTACGGTCGCCAACTTTATAATCCTCATCTAATGTTTTCCCAACTGAAAATAATATGTCTGCAATCAATTTGTAATAAATTATACCGCTGTTGCATCTCTACAAGATGAATTAGATTCGCTTCTATTTCTAACAATTCAGTTTAGTCAACAAAGTCAAATGATTCCAAATATTGCTATGTATCACTAACAATTCAATTAAACATCAGTCATTTATAAACACACAGTTAAATGTTAAAAAGTGCTATTTCAAACAATTCAATTAAATATAAGTACGAAGTTTAAATGTCAAAACCCTTCTATTTCAAACAATTCAATTTAGCATAAATACACAGTTTAGTTCTATTTGACCCGTAGATAGGACCCATCAGATGCTACCTCTCCGGGCTAGAGTTGAGCTGGGAACGATGGCAATGAAGAGTGACTCTGCATTACCCAAAGCTCCAGCATTAATAGAGCCTAGCCATTAGATTTTTTAGTTCCATATGCAGGACACTCTTTGGGGTAGTCTTACTCCTCTGCATTGATGCAGTTGATGTATTCTGCTGCCCCAGCAAGACTGGAACACAACTGAAATTTGCATAAAACGGTACTAAATAGTCATTCGTGCCTTCAGGACCCTGTTGTGACACTGCCGCAGTAAAGGTTAACGAACGCAAGAAACTCTGCTTAATTAGCCAAAGGTTTATTTTCTACAACAATTTGTAGGTAGTCGCCGGGAGAAAGAAATAAAGTATGGCAATTAAGACGACCGTGTTAGCTAGGCAAAGAGAAGCAACAAATCCAAGTAAGAAAGAGAGAGAGCAAACAGACCTTGAATTTTCGTCTTGGTTTTCTGTTGTATTTCTTACATGCTGGATCGCTTCCAGTGAGTAAAGTCCCTTTTGGAGCCTACCCCTAAAATGGGGCACGTAAACTTTCACCTACACACATCTTTCCGGCTCGTGTTCAGCTGTCTGTCTTTACCTCGTCACGTCTCGCAAAAAAACTCTCCCAAAACCAGTTGTCCCCACCTTTCTGTCTGGTGTTGGCGAGAGGAACATCCGCTTCCGCTCATCATCAACTAACGTAGTCATTCACCAGGGACTGGCTGATCCACAACTGCCTTAAACTAAGTCACTCATAGGTCAACTACATTCCCCCATGTCTGCTTTTTTATTTTTATTTTTTTTCTCTCTCTCCTTCCTAAGAAATTAGCCTTTCGTTTTCTTTAAAACATACCATATCACGTTACAAATGAATTTAACTTATTGATCGGTGCCGTTAAATTCAGAGTTATGAATTTTTTACTTTTCACATAGTGATATATTTGACCGAGATTTCATGGTCATTACACAATTTTATTTCTTATTGAACTTATTGTTGTTTGAGCTTTTATAGAATCTAATTCAATACCCCCACTCTCTCTCTCTCTCTCTCTCTATATATATATATATATATATATATGATTAGAATATAATATGTACTTCATAGCAAGAAAAATTCCAAAACGTGAGATAGGATCAAAACTGGTGAAATAAAGTTATTACTGGATCAAATACAGTAAAGATCGGCTGGTTTGTTAGGGTGTTGGTTTCTTTGTTTAATGGCAGATCAACGTTCGTGGGTTATTTAATGCCAAAATCAACTTTGTTCGAACTCGCTACGATGTTGCAGTCCAGCACGTTTGCTACTACCTGTCCCAATTTTTTTAAATGTGGAGCACATATCACAATAATATATGCATATATATATATATATATACTCATGGCTCGTAATTTTACGAAATCGATCTTAAGGAAAGTATTTTCAATTACATTATGGTACAAAATTTGATGGGTCAAGATTATATATATATATACACACATAAGGATGACTGAAAAGTTTTGTAATGTTTTAGTAAGGTGAAGTTCACTTCGCCAGTTCAAGATGAGCAACGATGGACAGAATGACACTGAGCTTGCTTGATATACTCCGAGCGAATCTCACTGAACTTACCTCAGTGGATGGGACACGGCCTCGGAATCTACGGTTCTAGATATACCAGACTTTGACAATTCATCTAGGTACTCGAACAGAATTTCTTTAACTGGATTTCTATGAAGAACTGCATTTTCACTTTTCACACAACAATTTTTCTTTATGTAACGTAATGAATCTTTTCGAACTCTTAAAGCATAAATTCCTAAATTACACTACGTTGCACGTTCCACTGTGCAGTTTTCAAATCAAACATGGAGTGAAGCGATTTGTTAATCCATCATCTACCACGACATCATCAACCACAGCGAGACCCTCCCACTGCTTGAAGTGCTATAGTCACTTGAATATACACATATATTGCATATACCAAAATATTATATACATATATATATATATATACTTGGGTAAATCAGAATTCTTGAAAAAATACATATATATATGCATATATATATATATATATATATATACTAGGTAGGGTGATATATATATATATATATATATATATATATATATATATTACCGTAACCCAGAAAAAAGAGCGTATCATGGTGAGTTTTTAATTAAGCAACATACTTAAAATACTCCAACTTAGAGAATAAAGCAATTCCTAGTCCAATTTGCAATTTCATAACAATTTCTTGGAGACAGCATTCACACTGAATACCATTTTCTGAATCATTCTCGATATTACAGCAAATTCTCGTTATTACAGAGATAACCAAGACAAGCGAATAAGAATCTTTCCCTAAAAAAAAATCAACAGTATCATCATGAATATTTGCCTCCTATCAAATTCTATTTCGAATCTTTCATTTTTTTCTAAATAGAAGCATCAATATCATCATGGATCGCTGTTATAACGAGGACTTAATGTGCTAACAGTTAGTGTAGGATTTCCAGGCAAGGGTTATGAGATTTTTGTTTTGATTTCTTTACATTCATTTGTCTACATATGTTTCTTATTTACACCGGAGATTCTAATCACGATATTAGCAACGAAAACTCTCAAATTGTATTCGATCCTCAGTTAGGGCCTTATATTCCTTGTATCTACGAGATTAAGCTAAGCATAACAAATGATTTTTGAGATAACGAGGTTCGTTAGTGCTTAAAAAGGTATATCTTTTCATTAGAGTTTTATAAAAATCTGGGACTAAATAAAAAAGAAAATATAAACTTGGTGGCTTGGAACCGTACCTTCTCCCATCACATATATTTTCTTCTTCTAATAAATAGTTTGTGATCTCATCACACCTGTGTAACATTTTTTATACACCTGCATTTTTAACTGTTTTATTTAGATACTCCTTCCTTCCAACCATGAAGGATATATATTTCATCAAGAAATATATTCTCTCTGTGATTTGGGTACCCAAAAGAAAGAGAGAGAGAGAGAGAAAGAGAGAGAGAGAGAGAGAGAGAGAGAGAGAGAGAGAAAGAGAAAGTTGGTCATACTACCACTATATGCACACGTATATATTATCACATGATTGATGCTTATCGCAGATCAATGTTAAATGGCAATTATATAATATATGTTTGTAGGCGTGTGTGTGTTAAGGAAAGTTTACATCATGCTTGGCTGAGTTGATTGTGTCGCCTTCTTGATTTCTGTATGATGATTAAAAGATATATTGAAGTTATTACTCACTTAACTTTGCTTAGTCATGTACACAAGCCGTGCGTTGTCGTCTACTAAGCTGAGTTTAGTTCAGCACAAAGCCAAAAATGACACTCAATAAGAATCGAACTCATTAACGATGGTTCGTTAGCCTAACTTACTAACAATTGCACCACGTAAAGGGCTCTTTTTATTTGATAAGCTAGTCTTAGATGGTTACTCATTTAGTAACAGCGACGGTGTGCCAAACTACGTACTGAGCTAGTTGATACGGCTTAATTTTAGGGATCTGGTGGAAACCAATCAAATATACAGAAGTAGACGTGGGTTTAGACACACATACATATATATTTACCCAAACACTCCGCAAAGATAAACTATTGTAAGCAGAGTGCACACATACTACACTCTGATCCAAAGTAAAAGTGATGATTTTATTCCTAAATTTGTACAGCTGTTATGTTTGTTGTGCGCCTCTTATTATACGGGAGATTATGTGTCCGTTTGTTCGCGAAACTACGTCACCACCGATGTCATAGTTCCTTTAATATAGCGTGTCTCAATATACATGGGCCCCATGTGACTGCTAATCTCTCCTAATGTAGGGTGTCTCAATATACATAGGACCCATATGACTGCTAATAACTCTACTGATATTGGGTGTCTCAATATACATGGGACCTATGTGACTACAAATAACTCTACTAATATAGGGTGTCTCAATATACATGGGCCCCATGTGACTGCTAATCTCTCCTAATGTAGGGTGTCTCAATATACATAGGACCCATATGACTGCTAATAACTCTACTGATATTGGGTGTCTCAATATACATGGGACCTATGTGACTACAAATAACTCTACTAATATAGGGTGTCTCAATATACATGGGCCCCATGTGACTGCTAATCTCTCCTAATGTAGGGTGTCTCAATATACATAGGACCCATATGACTGCTAATAACTCTACTGATATTGTGTGTCTCAATATACATGGGACCTATGTGACTACAAATAACTCTACTAATATAGGGTGTCTCAATATACATGGGACCCATGTGACTACAATTACTCTACTAATATAGTGTGTCTCAATATAGATGTAACCCACGTGACTGCTAATCACTCTACTTATAATAATGTTGTATTCTTTTTCGTTTCAGAATTGAAAAGAGTATACGATAACAGCTATTAATCCTTGATCACAATGCATTGGATAATAGAGGAAAATATTATGTATCGCAACTTATTTGGAGATAAAATCATTCAAAACTTTCTCAAAATTAATTATTATTAGTTATTAATATGAAAATGATTACTGAGACAAGAAACTCAAAAAAGTTGCATAGCAGAAGATTAATAGTTTTACTAATAAGTGTAACAATATTTACCACCCCCTCCTCTTGGGCTGGATATGACACAAGGTCAATTTTTAAGCGGAGTTTAACAGGTTTGAATTCAGAGTTTTCCTTCTCCTAGACAAGTTGCCTCACCAAGGATGAAGAACCCAGTCTGCCTTAATATTTACCCATAGCTGGAGGAAGAATAATTGGATTCATACCTTTTCCAAAGATATTAACGCTATGTGAAATGCAATCAGTCTCATCCAGGATTTGAACTCGTGTCACCGTGTCCATTTCCAGCGACGATAACCATTACACCGCAGACACTTATTAGTGCAACAGTGAGATGGGTGCCATATGAATACAAATTTCCAGGGTTTATAATTTTGAATGTTACATACAATAATATATGTTTTATTACCTATTATCTATTTTTATCATATAATGCAGAATTTATTATGCGCACACGTAAATTCCGATACAGATGTTCATTTTGTTGAAGAACGGAATATTTTATTACATTTTATTAAAAACCCAGTGACATACTCTACTGGGCATAATTTTTTAACAAAATTTGAACAAAGCATTAGATGAATGTTATTTCTATTTTATGCAAACGAAATTGATAAATATGTGCTTATCTTCAAAATGATATGAAAAATAATTAACATAGAAACTTCTTTAAAGTTTTTTACCTAATTTATAAAAACAGAAAATAAAGAGTGCAAACGTTTTCACTATTTTATGTTGAATATTTTTTTCATCTTTTTGAAAATGAACGATGAATTTAAGAAGAAAAAATTTTAGTTAAAAGTTGACTTTACAATAAAATCAATTAATCAAAACCTATTTCTGGAAGATTCTTATTTGCTGGAGAACATTCTTGAAGATTTTTGAAAATTCTGGAATTGAAATCAATATGATAGAAAAAGTGAAACATTTTTATGGTTACACCAACAGAAATTCATTCAGCTGTAATTCGGTACCATCAAAGAGGTATGAAGTCCAAAAAAATTGAGTTGAAGTTCATTTTTTTAAGACGATTAAGAAGTGAAAAGACACTGGATCTAACATATTGAAAAAGTGTTCTGAAAGGTCTCAAAAGCTTACAAAATAGATGGTCCGTATCCTTTTTCGAAGTCTAAAAAGATTTGCTGTTTAAAAAGCAAAGTATTGGCAAAAAGAGATCAAGCAATATTTTGACAGCCTCAAGTCTGCGATTGTTCCTTTTCGGAGCCACGCTCAGAACCAAGGCCCAGAACAGGCTCCGGGGTGCTGTAAAAAGCGTGCCCTAGAGGGACACTGCATAGAATATTTATCAATTTTTGTCATAAATTTAATTTTGACGAAGTCCTTTACACATATTTAATTTGAATAAAGCATAAATTTTATGTAAAAAACATATTTTGTGGTTAAATTAATTTACTATATGCTCATTGAATTATTACAAGGGGTAATATTTTTTAGAAATAATGATTATTTTTTTAATATTATCTAAAATTAAATTTTATAAATTGAAATATAATTTGGCAGAAACTTATGTACATTACTGTATATGAAATTAACTTCCGCCAACAGCTGCATGAAAATTAGAAGATATTTATTCTGGATAAAAAGATGAGCAGTATTTATGCGCGCGTAGGCTTTTATCAGTCTGGATTTTTTTTATTTTGTAAAGTAATGAAATCCACGTGTATCTGTTTATTAAGAGAAAATTGTTATTTCAAAACAACTTTTTTCTATCTTTAATATCGTCTCGAATCTGAAGATTAGAAAGCTTACAACAACGTTTATAATAATAATTAACAAAAAACAAACAAAACAAAAACGGAATATTTTATCTGCATTTTAATTCAATCGTAACTACCCACCAAGCGATTTCATCAGGATTTGACGAGCGTTACGTTAAGTGAAAAAGTAATGGATTGAAGAATTGATGTGAAAAGTAAATCGCCTCCCTTGAGTGTTTTTATTAAAAAGATCAGCAGCTCGAACCTAGCAACGAAACTAGACCAGATTTAGTCGCGATGACTTCTTTTTTACATCTCTCACCCCCCAAAAAAAAACGCTCTATATCACGCTTCCCTGTTTTTTTTTAAATTGACACAAGAAATTTCTCCAATTTTTCGTTCCAGTTCTCCGTTTCTTTGGCATATTAATCTTCGTGGGTTATTAAACACTTAAGATACCTCTGTAGAAGAAAAATAGTGGAACAATTTAACCTATAGCTGGGCGGGGATAAGAGCTTCATATGTTTCCGAAAGCTTTTTGTCCAAAACTGAACATAATAATGGGAAGGGTATTATGTCACAGTCTTACACGTTAACCCCAACGCCATTAGAAATCACCACCCTTAATTCTGAGTCCTTAAAATTTGAACTTACTTGAAAAGTAAACCCGCACACATTGAATTTCCACAACTAGATATCATAAGCATGTGGCAAAACATGGTCAGATACATTTGTAGGACCTCTCTCTCTCTCCCTTTCTCCCTCTCTCTCTCTCTCTTTCTCTCTCTCTCTCTCTCTCCTTTTTTCTCTCTTTATATATATATATATATATATTCGAGATGTAAGAGGTACCGCAGTTGGAAATTTAAGTTCTATAAAACACACACACACACACACACACACACACACACACACACACACACACACACATAGATATATATATATAATTAGCTTTATATGAAGCAAAACATTCAAATTGCACCTCGGGTAGGCAAGAGTGCTTTGATTAGCTCAATCGAAAAAAGATTGGAGAAAATTGTTCTACAGAAAAACACAGAACGACGAGAGACATAATCCCCACACATTAACAACGACATGCAAAAGAATCATTAACCACTCCACCCGAAATACAAAGCACAAGCAAATTGACCTAAACACCCAAGAACAATCAACCCTCAGTAAAAAAAAAAAAAAAAAAAAAAAAAGATAAAACACTTTCCAAATAAAAATACAAAAGATACTAAAAAGAATTCCTTTATAGACCATTACACACAACAAAGTTGGGTAAACTACAACACATACGACTCCAGAAAAAAAGCCCAAAGTAAACCTATTTTCATACAATAAAAGCCGCCTTATAAACGACAACACAAGAAATCTTTTTTTAGACAATACAAACAAAAATTATTTAAGAAATACAAACAGAAACCATTTTTTAAACTAAGCAAAGCAGAGGGAAAAAAAAAACAATATGAAAAACGAAACAAACATAAAAACCCACAATTATGAATTTATAAAAAAAAACGTAAGCTAAATAAAGACCTAATAAACTCAGTTAAACTAGGACTTAAATGTTGCCCTACCCCAAAAAGCAATATAGGACAACTAACAAAAGACCTCAAAGAATTTGAAAGAAAATTTAGGCTAATAGAAAAATTCAAAAATTCAAAAGATACAGATGACTCCCTGGTAAAGAACGAAACCAAATTCTTCCCAGACAAAAACAAGTTGTGAACTACACACGTTCTTTAAAACATTATGGAGTATCAACCTAAAAGAAAAAAATAACAAAAGATAACCTCTCACAAAAACAAAACAAACCTTAAAAAATACACACGAAAATGAAAAGATAATCACAAAAGAAGCAGACACAGGAAGCGCCGTTGTCATCTTTGATAAAACGCACAACAAAACAAAAATCCAAGAGATATGATATCAAAAACAACAAAATTCTGCAAAATACACAATAAATAACAAACTAAAAAAGAAAAAAAATTCTTAACAAATTATATCCCCAAAATGACCAATTTCCACGGACAGCCAAAAATTCACGAGTCCAAACAAATAATAAAAAGAAGCCGTAAAAATACAAAAATCCGAATCTAAAAAAATCCCAAACCACAGTGACCTCAAATTTAGACCCATAGTAGCAGGCCTATCGTGCCCAACAAGCTTAGCAAACTAATAGACATTTTCATCATCATCATCATGTCGTGCTGGTAGCACGGATATCCCTGACCCTCTCTCGCCACTCCTCCCTATCGTTCATCACCTCAGGCAGGTCTTCAGGACAACATCCTGTATGCTCACATAGTTGCTGAATGTATGTTCGTGCTGGTCGTCCTACTTTTGCACGGCCATGTGTGGGGGTCCATAAGAGTACATCACTTATGAGTTCGTCCCTGCTTCTCCAGCAGTGTCCTGCATGTCTGATTCGTCTAACTTGAATAGTTTTCGTGATAGGAGGCAGGTGGCCGTACAGTTGGTGTCTTGTGGGGTGTTGCCGCCAGGACTTGTTCAAGATTGCACGCAGCATTCTTGTGTAATTGCCGTCTAGCTTCTTCTCCAGCCGTTTTGTTAGAGTCCATGTAGTGCATCCATATGGCAGTATCGATGTGACCGCTGCCTGGAAGAAACTGCGTTTCATTTTATCGGTTAGGTCTGATTTCCATATAATCGATAGCCTATTGATAGCTGTCCATGCTTTCGTTAACCTCATGTCGATGTCCTTTTCGGTTGATGCGACGCTGCTTCCTAGGTAAGTGAATTTGTCTACTAGTTTAAGAGGGGTTCCGTCTAGATTGGAGATGTCACCCGTTTGATTATAGCACATATATTCCGTTTTGTGTGCATTGATATAGAGGCCGAAGCCTGTGGCTGCTCGTTCCAAACTATGCAGTAGTGTTTCGGCATGGTCGGGTGTATTTGCCATACAGCCTTTTCTAAGCAAAAGAAAAATCTATATCTAATATACATACATTTTTTAAACTCCCTACCACACACAAAAAAAAAAATTGATCTCAACATACTCACAGTCACATTTGAGGTCACAAACCTCTACAGTAACATCGCCCATGAATTCGGAAAACAAGCAATATCATTTTGCATCGATAAATACACAGACACATTAAAACCAAGATTTAACAAAATATTTATCATGGAAGGTATGGAAATAATCCGTAATAATAACTTCTTCTAATTCAATAACTTTAACTACATCCGCACCCTAGGAACATATTATGGGAACTAAAATGGCACCAACATACGCTACCCGAATACTAGTGTATTCAAAAGAAAATCTACACAAAATAATAGGTAGAAAATACGGCAACGACGTAAAATAAGAATTTTATTAATGAAATACACAACCTACTCCAAAACCTACACCATAAAATAAAATTTACACAGTTCAAAAGAACTACCATTTTTAGACATCCTCATCAAAAAAACGTAAATAGCCAAAACATCACAGATATCTACCAAAAACCCATAAACTCCCAACAACACCTCCACTACAATAGTCACCACCCGCAAAACGGTATAAAATCCATCCTCACACTCTAGCACCTAGAATATACACCATAATAACGGATAAAAACCCCAGAAAAACTCGCCTTAAAGAACTACACACAGCCCTACAACAGAGAAGGTACGCAACAACACTAATAAATATGGGATTCGAATCAGCAAAAAAATAACACAAAAATAATTACAGAACCCGAAAAGCACAACAACGAAAAACTCCTAGTATACGTCACAACCTAAAGAAAAAACAACCAAGAACTAGTCACAGAAATAGACACCACAAAAGTCATTAAAAACTAGAGACAACCCAAAAATCTAAAAACAATATTCGACTCTTCTATATCCGTAGAAAACACAATACAAGAAGCTACAAAATGCTAGAAAGAAGATGCAGAATATGTGATATAAATATAGAATTAAAATCCAATACCTTTAAAAACCCGGAAATAAAATGGAAAATAAATAAAGATTTAAACTTCAATTCAAAAACCGTAGTCTACATAATTGAATGTTATAAGTGTAAAGAAATATACATAGGGCCAACATCGGCTCGCAATACCAGAATATCACTTCACAAGAACAATATTAAAATAACAGAAAAGTGAAAATTAAATGTATTGAAACACCTATACGAATATAGTCAAGGCAAATTTGAAATTAAACCCATAAAAAGAAATTAACAATTACACATTACTTCAAATAAAAGAAAAAAAAACTCCGTAGGTAAATTTAAGCCTACTTCGAATAAAACATTAATTATACACACACAAGTGTAAACAAAAATGCATATATATATATATATATATATATATATAAATGATTAGAGAAGAAATTATTAGTAAAAAGTAATTACCAGTAAATTTCAAACCCCGCCTACACACACGCATAAAGCTCAACTTACACACATAAAGAAAAAATAACTGTAAGTGAAATCAGAAACCACTTTAACACACACACACACACACACACACACACACACACACAAATACCCACATACACACTCAACTACCCCGGGTATAACAACAAAAACATATCAAATATGAAAGACCAATTAGGGGTAAAACAGTCTCAGGTAGATACAGTTGGAGAAAAGGAAATAGAGGAGTGACCTCTATATAAACCCAGACAAAACTGAAATCCATTCAAACAAAAGTGAGTTCAAGTCTCATTAAGTACTCTATTCACATAGCCTGGTGCCACATATGTTCTCTGAAGAAAGCAACAAGCTGGAAGCATACACGTATGTAAGAACGAAATAAACAAATAAATCTTAAAAGAATACAAATCTCTTCGTGGACCTATTCATTTTAAAATAGTTTTCTCTCTTTGGAACTACAACGAAAACCTTTTTACACACACATACACACACATATATGGAAATAAATAATGGAAAATAATCTGACAATTTGAAGAAAAACTGAAAAACCGAGTATTCAAAAGAGAAGGATTTACTCTGAAAGAAATTGACGTTATAATGTTTCGGTTTCAATAAACCATTATCAGGGCTTAAAAAAGATGTTATGAAGTGTCGTTAGATGACCGATGGATGTTTAAAAAATACAAAACAAAAGAGGAGATTATACATATATATAATGCATTAACGTGTTTTACTAGTCGTCTATCGTCATAGAAGCTCAAATGAGTTAATTATAAAACGAGTCATGATAAAATCATTTTCACATTGAAGTAAGACCTTTCATAAAACGTCAATCTGATTTTTCTAAATTGAAATATTCTATTTCTTTCCATCACACACACACACACACAAACACATATATATATTGCTTCATATATGACTGTAACTAGTCGGGTGGCAAATGAAATATTTTCTTTTTTGTTTGAATTTCAAGTCTAATTCTGATATTTCTTTTTCTGTGCGTATTCAACAAATGTTTGGCTCCAAATTGCATGCGAATTCTCTTTTTAAGATCCTTCCACTCGATTTGGAATTCATTTCAACGCTTATATAAACGCCAATGACATAGCCATTCTGGCAAATGCACCCGTCCGAGGCGAAACACTACTGCATAGTCTGGTACGAGCCGCCGCAGGCATTGGCCTCCATGTCAATGCACACAAAACGGAATACTTGTGCTTTAATCAAACAGGCGACATTTCCACTCAAGATGGAAGCTCCCTGAAACTAGTAGACAAGTTCACCTACCAAGGAAGCAGTGTCTCATCAACCGAAAAAGACATCGACACGCGGCTAACGAAGGCATGGACTGCTATCGATAGGCTATCGATCATATGGAAGTCAGACCTGACCGATAAAATGAAACGTAGTTTCTTCTAAGCAGCTGTCGTATCGATACTGCTATATGGATGCACTATTTGGACGCTAACTAAACGGCTGGAGGAAAAGATAGACGGCAATTACACAAAAATGCTGCGAGCGATATTGAACAAGTCATGGAGACAACACCCCACAAAGCCCCAACTATACATCTATTTGCCTCCCATCACGAAAACTATCGAAGTTAGACGGACCAGACATGCAGGACTCTGCTGGAGAAGCAGGGACGAGCTCATAAGTGATGTACTCCTATGGACCCCCTCATATGGCCAAACAAAAGCAGGACGGCCAGCTCGAACATACATACAGCAGCTCTGTGAGGATACGGGATGTATCCCTGAAGACCTGCCAGAAGCGATGTACGATAGGGAGGAGTGGTGAGAGAGGTTCATAGATATCTGTGCTGGCAGCACGACATGATGATGATGATGATGATGCATACTTTAACAGTGCTTACTTACGTAACTTTCTTTTCGGAAGGATAAGTTATAGTTATATTTTTTCCTGCTTTTTTTTCTGTTGCTCAAATATAAACACAGGTCTGTGATCATTTTTTCTTTATCATCGCTTACATCATATTTTGAGCCAAACACTTTTCATTTAAAGAACAATCATCGTTGTCTTTATAATTTCGTATGATTTTTTTACTATCCTCGCCATTTTTCATTACAATTAATTCGTTTTTTAGTTTTTACTTGCCACTCAGTTGACCAAGATATGAATATGTTGCAGCTGAAGAATTATTGGTTAGTTGATTGTTTGGTTGGGTTTTATAGCAAATCAACTTTTGTGGATTATTTAATGCTAATTTCCGTTTATTGATATATATTATGTATGTGATTTCTAAGTGAATAGTTTGTATGTAAGTTTATTTTTAAACAAATGGTTAGAACACATTTGTTTCTATACAGTTTCATGTATTCTTATCTAACACTAATAATTCTATTGGATATTGATTATTTGTTTGTACATAGTAAAAATAGTTATGAGCATAGAAATTTAACGTTAGAGTTTATATTTATCAAGTATTCCAATGTAATACAAATAATTTGAATACTGCCGTATGGTTTCAGAAAACTAATAATAATAAAACTTCGTAAATAATTGAACGGTTTTCTTTGACCCGCTGATTGGGACTCTTACAGGTACTACTATTCCGGTTCACAGTGGACGTGGGATTAATGAAAATGAAGGAGGCATTTTATATGCAATCTTATTCATAATTAAAGATGTTATGCGTTTTTTATTTTTGGTTGCAAAGTTTCAATACGATAGAATTTGGTAATAAATAATACCTAACAATATGCGTTTTCATGGAATGATGTTCCATTAGAAAACATATCCGCTTACCCTTAGCTCAGAAGGAAATTAACTTTTTAGAAAATATCCGGTGTGTGCTGATTCAAGAGCGATACTAGGCGCTCAAGAACCAAACCAGATCAAATGCTAGTGCATTCCAAACATGTTAATCCTATATGATGTCTATAGCTGTCACGATGCCATGTCAATAAGTCAATTATGACTCACCTGGTACATTTGCCCTTGTGATTAGCTGCGTTGTAGGCATAGCAGCCGTGCAGGTCGTAAATGTCTGCCCATGTGATCTTTTTGATGGCTTCCAAGTCTTTAGGGTTACACACGCTCCATCCCTTGGCGCACAGCCAACGTGCCCGCTTGACATGACCCTCCCATTTTCCTTTGCAGGCGTGGATGTTCTTGTAGTTATGTAAACCTTCTGTCTTTTTGTCTGCACAGCCAGATGTGTAGTCTGATGCCGCCACGATTGAGAAAAGTGGGTGGAGCAAAGAAGAAAACATGGAAGAAATATTAAGAAGAACGTTAAATGGGAAATATTGAACTGATGAAAAAATAATGGTGATTATAAGCGATGATAGAGAGAGGAAAAGAATAGAAAGAAATATATTTTACAAGAAAGAAAGAAAGAAAGAAAGAAAGAAAGAAAGAAAAGAAAGAAAGAAATGCGATTCAACTAGAAAGAAAGAAAGAAAGAAAGAAAGAAAGAAAGAAAGAAAGAACGACTCAAAGAAAGATAGAAAGAAAGAACTACTGAGCAACTGAAAGAAAGAACAACTGAAAGAAAGAGAGAACTACTGAAAGAAAGAAAGAAAGAAAGAAAGAACTACTGAGCAACTGAAAGAAAGAACAACTGAAAGAAAGAGAGAACTACTGAAAGAAAGAAAGAAAGAAAGAAAGAAAGAACTACTGAAAGAACTACTGAAAGAAAGAACTACTGAAAGAAAGAACTACTCAAAGAACTACTCAAAGAAAGAAAGAACTACTGAAAGAAAGAAAGAATGAACTACTCAAACAAAGAAAGAAAGAAAGGAATGCTATTCAACAAAAGAAAGAAAGAAAGAAAGAAAGAATTTTTCAACTAGATAAAAGAAAGAAAGAAAAAAGGAAAGAAAGAAGTGGATAAAATAAGGATATAAAGAAAGAAGAAAGAGAGAAAAACAGAAAAAAGACAAAAACAAAAATAGTAAGCAAAAAATGACAGAAAAAAGAAAAAGAAAACTATTCAATTAAAATTATGAGTTATCTAATTCCAAAGCCATTCTTGTAGATGAACAACAGTGATCAAATTTAACCTATAGTTGAAGGGATTATGGGATTCATGCCTTTCCTAAGGGTCTGAATGTATTGTACGACAAGAGTTTGAACTTGCTCACACGAGGCCACTGTCCATCACTTTAGCCATTACTCCAAAGTGATTTACTCCATCTCTGCACTACTCTCGTTTTATTCACGAGCTGTGTGCTTCATTTTATTCATTGAAGTAAATCAACAATTTCCCCAATTCTTTGTGATTTGTATCTGATATTCTGAAATAAGTAAAACTGATGTTGAAATGATGTCAAGAAAATTATGGTCAGTTTTATTATTATATAAACTGATTGTATTTCACAGGAGTCTGGATAACAGCAAGTGACCTCAGGTTTCAGGAACACCTCAAAGAATTCTAGTTGATCTTAACAATGCAATGGTCTGGACTTTTGATTTCCGATTCCACCATTTTTCCCCTTGTTTTTGGAACTGTTCGAAACGGACAAATTACAATTGGTATCACCGTCAATCTTATCCTCGATAGTTTTTTCAGTTCTCAGGTAAGATTCAGGTATTTTCGTTTTATTCTATTTTCACTTGGTAGCCCACCAGAACTGCATAATCAACAAGATAATTTTTTTGTTATTATTGTTTATTAAAACCAGGTCTTCTGGTCGGAATTAGGAGATCTGTTTGTATCTCAAAATATTAACACTAAGTCTTCTGGCCGGAATTAGGTTGGTTGTTTGGTTGTTTGGGTTATATGGCATATCGACCTTTGTAGGTTATTTAATGCCAAATCCATTTTTATGTAAATAATCAGTTCTACTTCAAACAATTCAATTTAGCATGAGTACACTGTTTAATTGTCAAAAACATTTCTATTTCAAACCGTTCAGTTTAGCATAAGCACGCAGGTTAAATGTAAGTAGAGTTTAATTGTGAAAAACATTTCTATTTCAAGCTATTCAGTTTCGTCAAGCAGTTCTAATTCAGCTAATTCAGTTTAGTATAAGTACATATTTTGTTTACACACCGTTAAATATCAAAACAGTTCTATGTTAAACAGTTCAGTTAAGTGTAAATACAGTTTCAATGTCAAAAAACTGTTCTATTTCAAATAATTCAGTTTAGCATAAGTACGCAATTTGAATGTAAGTACGGTTTCAGTTTAGCATAAGCACGCAGTTTAAAAGTTAGTACGGTCTAATTGTCAAAAACATTTCTCTTTCAAGCTATTCAGTTTAGTCAAACAATTCAGTTTAGCATAAGTATACCTTTAGTTCTATTTAACCCATAGAGAGGGCCCTATCAGGTGCAACCACGCCGGGCCAGAGTTGACCTGAGAGCAATGGCAATGAAGGGGTACTCTACATTTCCCAAAGCCCCAGTATCACTGGAACCTCACCATCAGTTTGTTTAGTGTCATATACCAGGAAACTCATTAAGGGGTCTTACCCCTCTGCAGAGGTACAGTCAGGGTATTCTACAGCCCCAGCTGACTGGGCAATACACAGATTTAAATGTAAAACAGTTTTATTTCAGATAATTCAGTTTTGCATAAGTACACAGTTTAGACGTCAAAACAATTCTATTTCGAGCAATTCAGTTTAGCATAAGTACACAGTTTAAATGTCAAAACAGTTCTATTATAAACAATTCAATTTAGTATAAATACGCAGTTTAAATGCAAAAATCAGTATTGTGAAGGTAGCACGATTTAGTTCTATTTAACCCATAGATAGGACCCTTATCAGGTGCTACCATTCCGGGCCAGAGTGGACCTGAGAGCGATAGTAATGAAGGGGTACTCCGCATTCCCCAAAGCTCCAACATTGCTGGAACCTCACCATCAGATTGTTTAGTGTTATATCAGGACACTCGTAAGGGGGTCTTACCCCTCGGCAGAGAAGCAGTCGGTGTATTCTAGAGCCCCAGCCGACAGGGCAGCCGGAATTAGGAGACCCGTTTGTATCTCAAAATATTAACAGTAGGTCTTCTGGCCGGAATTAAGTGATAAATATCTATCTTAAAATCTGTGAGAATTTTTTGCTTTCTTTTTACTGATTCTGGTTTGTGAATATACCATTTGGTAGTAAAAACAAATTTTAGTCTCTTGCCCAATTCCTGGTATATCAAATTTTGATAAAAAAAACAACTTCGTGCTTAGTCTTCTGCCCCTTGTGTGCTTTTTTCCGCATTCACTTATTCTATGTATAACCGGTTTATCTCTATCTCAGCATAACCTACTCTGTTATTATTATTATTATTAATAGTTTTTGATTGCATTTCATTACAATGCATCCGGCTTATGAATCTGTGCGAGCGAAAAAGGTGCAGATTGAGAAAGTTTTTTTTTTTTTTAAAGCCGTCGGAAAGGTTCGAACTCACGTCCTCTTTGTCTTGAAAAGGTCTGATTAATTCCATCAGCTGCTCGACCAGCTAATCTATCTCAAGTAATTTGTTCATAGAAAGTTAAATTACACTTCTAAACTCTGGGTACTATTTATCCTAAAGTTGGTGGGATAAAGTAGTAATTTACTAAGGTTTTTGCACAGATATGACACAAGGCCATATAAATGGAGCCCCCATTGAGAATCGAACTCACTCAAGTTAGTGGGATAAAGTAATCCATACATTTCCCAAGGTTATTAATCCAAAAATGAACGTATTAGCGCGAATAGAGATTGAACTCGCTTACTAAGATGTCACAGTCGAGTACGTAATCCATTATGCTTTGGAGACTCCCCGTAGGACACCCAGTGAGAACTGAATTCAGTAGCAGAAGTTTTCTAGGCTATTTCGCAAGCAATCATACCATGCCAGATGCCTTTGTTTTGGGGGTTGTTTTTTTTTTGTATTGAAGAGTACTTATTTACACATAAAAACATTTTTCATTCATTTATTTCATATCAAACCTTGTCATCTAGTATTATTTGCTTTGATAAGTATTTTCTATCGTCTTTCAATTCTTAGTTGATCTTTTTTTTTATCGCAACTCAATCGATTTGTTTTCCGACCACCATTTGTTTTAAGATATTTAGATAACTTCTTAAAACAAAACAATTTTTATGAACAGAGAAAGCACAGAAATGATTTCTCGTTGTCGAAGTAGTCTAGATTCAAAAAATGCTATTCGAAAGGCATAGATTTATGTAATAATTTATGTGAATAATGAAAGAATTTAAAAAATGGTTTCTTGTTTTCATTACCAACTGCATCAGTCTTCAATCAGCAAAACAAGAAAGATGTAACTCATTTCCAGGCCGAAAATCACCAGGCAACAATAACTCTAAACAGATATTCCACAGAGAAGCATTTAAAGCCATATTTTAGAATATTAGGCTCTAATCATTTCTACCATGCAATTGTGATATTGGTTTCCATTTGAGATGTCAGCACACAACCATTTCTTGATCAAAACTCAATTAAATTCACCAACATTCTAAAAAGTAATTAGGAAGAAAAAGCTAATTTGACTTGTGTGGATAACCAATTGGGAGAAAAAAAAAGAAATAAATCAACTTATTTTTCTTTAAAAAAGGAAACGAAAAAGATGAACAGTGATGCCATCATTTCTTGTAATGTAGGCAGTTTTCAGTCTGTCCCCCAAGGACTTTGGTCGCTTACAGCCCCTGCCGTTTCGAAGTGGTCACTCATTATTGTAATGAGCAGGTTCATAGAAGTTTTATACAAACAGGTGCTGAGAAGTTCTTGGCCTACGCAAAAGTAAGTGATCTTTTTTTGTCTTTAGAAAATTTAGAGACAAGGCGTAGGATAGACGGTTATAGCTCTGCCCAAAGAAAGTTGGTTGGTAGGTTTAACAGTTTTGTTTTGCTAAGTTAAGTTATTTAGTTTTGGCATATTAAACATTGACGGTTATTTAATGCTAAATCCAGTTTATACTTATACGAATTATATAAGTTATAGTTAATCTTATTTTTAAACAAGTTAGCTCAATTGTTTGCACGCATTTAGATGGTTTGAAGTATTACACAAAGTTAAAAGGTTTAAAGAATTTCTATTTATAACAAATCATTCTATTTAATATCAATCATTTGTTTGTACAGTTAAGTGACTTTGGATATGACTAACAGTAATAGATCTATTTGCAGACCGTTAAATGGTTTTCTTGTAATTATTTTTATCAAGAATCCCTAAGTAATTTGATTATAATCACTTTTACCAACCCCTCCGCTCGGGTAGGATATGACACAAGGTCAATTTTAAGTGAAGTTTAACAGGTTTGAATTCAGAGTTTTCCTTCTTCCAGACTAGTTGCCTCACCAAGGCTAAAGAACCTAGTCTGCCCTACTATTTACCCATAGCTGGAGGGAGAATAATAGGATTCATACCTTTCCCAATGTGAAATGCAATCAGTCTCGTCCAGGATTTGAACTCGTGTCACCGTGTCCATTTCCTGCGACGATAACCATTACACCACGGGCACCTCCAGTAATTTGATAATAACTATTTGTTAGTATCCAAGGAAATGGTTGCAAGTATTGCTTTTTAGCACTTATAATTCTATTAAATAATAATGACAATCCCTGAATAGTTCCACTAATAGATTGACTGATTCACCCCTTCCAGTCAGAGCGGACCTGGGAGCGACGGCAATGACGACTTACTCCCCACTCCCCAAACTCCAAGACCTGTGTCTCACCATTTAGAGATTTGGTGTCATATCTAGATACAGGCCAGAGAGGAGGATCTTACCGTACTTAGATGTGCTATCAGCGTATGGTACATCCCCAACAGGGTGGAAAATATATACATATTTGTGCAGCCCATTGGCCTAATGGTTAGGATGTTCACCAATGGCTCAGGGGGGCATGTTTCAATCCCAGGTCGAGTCATACCAAAGACTCAAAAAATGGTACTTGATACCTCCTTGCTTAACACTCAGCATTATAAGGTACGTATCAAGGGTAAAGTGGAGCAATCCAAGGAAAAGAGAGGCGCCCTCCTCAAGATCTCAATGTAGAAGCTATTGAAAAGGGATATTTCAGATCTCCTTCGAGTACGGTCGGCTAACTTATATTTATCATATTTACTAAACCCTCCGCTCGGGCAGGATATGACACAAGGTCAATTTTTAAGTTTAACAGTAAAAAGTAAAGTTAGCGACCGTAGTCGAAGGCGATGTGAAAGTTCTTTTTCCAATAGCTATTACATCGAGGTGTAGGGGAAGGCGATACTTCTTTCCATGAATGGCTCCAGTTTACCCTTGATACTTAACTTATAGTGCTGAGGGATAAGCAAGGAGGTATCAAGTACCATTTTTTAATCTTTGGCATGATTTGACCTGGGATTGAATCCCGGTTTCCTGGGCTATAGGTGAACACTCAACCCAATAGGCAAATGGGCCTGTACATATATATATATATATATATATATATATATATATATATATCCTTACAGTCAGTTTAAACATAGAAACATTTCATAAACTCAAACAGATATATTCGATCCATGGATAGAAATGTTCGTGATATCACATTCTATTACAATTGACTTGACAGCACTTTCTACACCGGGTTCCCTCAGTGGAGATGAGTAAGACCTCCACACAAAATCACCTGTTTGCCATGGGTGGCAACCCATAATGCTTTTGACCCGGCAACCAAAGTACTCATGTGATTTGCAACATTGAACTTTGGACCTTACCTAGATAGGCGGAGGGTCGGTTTGAGTCTATCAGATTAATAGGTGAGCCATGCCCTATTACCAAGATCATTGAGCTGACCGTGTCCTTCAAATTCCTTTTGTGGCAAACTAAATCTTATTTTATCTTTAAGATGCTAAGTGGTGGCTGAGGATCATTTGCGCTGATATAGCAATACTTGAAACCATTTTAGCTCTGGGTAAATAATTATCAAATAGCATTATTAGTGTTTGATAACAATACTTGAGGGGGTGTCCTCGTGGTGTAATGGTTAAAGTGATGGACTCCGGAATCGTAGTAGGAGAGTTCGCGTTTTAGTCGCGCTATTATGTTCTCTTTGGGACAAATATCCTTGGGAAAGGTATGAACTCCGTTATCCTCCCAGCTATGGGTTAGATAGCAACAGCACTGTTCTTCAAGAAGGATGGATTTGGCATTAAATAACCTACAAACAAACCAATCCTTGAACCCATATAACATTCAGTCACCTTTATCATCTTTATATCTATGTAATCCTTCGTTAAAACAGATTAATTTTTTAGAGAAAAAGAAAAAACCGATTAAGTTACAAAATAATTAAATATTTTGAATGTATTCGATATTTGCATTAAAATTATCAAGATTCTTTCGAGTGAAAAATAGACAGCAGATTTCTTATATATATATATATATATATATATATATATATATATATATATGTATGACTCAATCTTGATAGTTGATCTCTCGTTGATGACTGATAATAACTTACCTCTAACCGTCACAAACGAACTGGCCATATCAACGCCTTGGTTGTTAACGACTTCACAACTGTACAGACCGGTATCCGACGGTCGGGCCAACGTGACAAGCAGGTCAACTGATTAAAATAGACACAAAAGTATACACAGTTTTAAATATCGCATTTTCAATGACATCTTAATAAAATCATGAACTTAAAATATTTATTATACGGGGTGTTTCAAAACATTTGATATCATTTGAAATTTACTGGGTGTTTCAGAAAATATTTAAACGTTTTTCGTTTTCAGTAAAGAGCATTCATATTACTGCAAAGAAAAAAAACATTGGATATTAAACACTGAATTCTGAATTGTTTTGCAGTTAAAATTTTAGATAAATTGAAAGTGAATTGATTGTTTTTATTAGAAAACGAAATGATATTTTTTTCTAAAACACCTTGTATTTTTGGCGAAATACATATACCAATTAAAAAAACTTGATTTTGTTTTACTTGTGTCTGATATTAGTGTTAGATAATAGCTTAACTGTATCAATAATTTGAGAGGAAGAGTAGATAACTGTAAAAGATTTTAACTGTTAATGTGATTGACAGTTTGAGGTAAATGAAAAGCTTGGCTTTCACTGGAATAATTAAAATCAAGTGATTAAAATCGTAGACTTTTGAAATTAGAATCAGTTAGCCGAGACCAATCATATTAAGAGGACTTAATTTGCTTCCATGGTCCAGGTACTCCCGAATTGCGTTCGAATTAGTTATGGATATGAAGTGAAAAAAATGATATGCACAAATGATGACTTATTGTTTATCTCAGCAAAGAACATCGAACAGGGAAGAAGAGAGAGAATGACAAGGAAGAACCAAGGAGACGATGATCAACCAGGAGTACAAGATGTTTATATAACAATAGTTGTGTACCCTTTATTAGTGCCGGTAATCAGTGCTTGACTCCAGAGAATAGTACGGATTTCAAATACTGATTTTCTCAGCAACCACCTAGCTCCCAGCAAGTGAGATTGATACTACATACTCCAACGCACATTCTGCTCTCAGGTAGGCTCGCATGGTTGATTGTCAGTTCCCAAGGGGTCATCCACCCAACCAATGCCTGATTAGTAGGGATAAGTATATCGTTTGGTGCCTGAGGCTCTACGAAAAAGGAATGCCGAGAAGATCAAGCATTTTGTGACGGTCACATATGAGTGTCGATTTCAGTGTCGCATAAAAATGACCTTACGTCAAGTCTGACTTGGTGGAAGGTTGGATAAATCCATATTCCTACACACATCCTTCTTGAACTTCTAATCCTATTATTTGTCCTTCAACATTATTTACTTTTAGTCAAAACGTAAAAATGATCCATATAGGTGATGCGCTTCTAGTGATAAGGGGTTGTGATCAGCCAGCCACAATTTTTGGATGAGCTGAGTACAGAAGAATTGCCCACGAAAGTACCACAGAAACTCCAAACAAAAATATGTAAGTTCTGAATTATTTCTTCAAGTGATTTTCCTTATAAAGCCTAGAGAACCCATTATTGCCTTGACCTTGTTGATTTAACCAGGTGGAGCTGTAAAATACACGGACTGCATCTCTGCAGAGGGGTAAGAATCCCTCGTCCTGATATGATAAAAAAATTCTGATGAAGAGGCTTCAGCAATGCTGGAGCTTTGGGGAATGCGGAGTACCTCTTCATTGTCATCGCTCCTTAGTCCACTCTGGCCCGGAATGGAAGCACCTGATAGGGCCCTATCTATGAGTCAAATAACACTAAACAGTACCTCTGTTAAATTGAACTGTTTGAAATGGAAATGTTTTGAAATTTAAACTGCTTATTTATGCTAAACTGAGTTGTTTGAAATAGAACTGTTTTTACATTTAACTGTGTATAAAGCAAAATCTGTACTTATACTGAACTTAATTGTTTGAAATAGAGCTGTCTTATGCCTCAGTCAACTTGGACAGTAGAATATACCAACTAGATCTCTGCAGTGGGGTAAGATTTCCCCAACGAGTGTCCTGGATAAGACACTAAACAATCTGATGGCAAGGCTTCAGTAAAAATGGAGTATGGGGAATGCAGAGTATCTCTTCATTGCCATGATTCCCAGGCCCACTCTTGCCTAGAGTGGAAGCACCTTATAGGTCGTAACTATGAGTCAAATAGTACTAAACTGTGTACTTATGCCAAACTGAATCGTTTAAATAGAGGTGTCTTTGACATTGAAACAGCGTACTTAGACTAGACTGAACAGGATCGTCCAATATTTGAACTCGGGCCAGGAATTAAATTTTCAACAAAGAAAACCGTTACGCTACACGCACTTGATGCTTTTTTAAAAAACTAGCCTTTAGTAGCGGATCTTTTAAAACAGTTTTGTTGTACAAGTAACTTTAAGGATTTAATTGTAACCTATAGATTAAAGGGCACGGAATAATGAGAATTTTAAAAGAGGAATTCACTTGAAATAACCTATAGATTAAACGGCACGAAATAGTGAGAATTTTAAAAGAGGAATTCACTTGAAATAACCTATAGATTAAACGGCACGAAATAGTGAGAATTTTAAAAGAGGAATTCACTTGAAATAACCTATAGATTAAACGGCACGAAATAGTGAGAATTTTAAAAGAGGAATTCACTTGAAATAACCTATAGATTAAACGGCACGGAATAGTGAGAATTTTAAAAGAGGAATTCACTTAAAATGCTCAGCCTTAAAGAATGAAGAAATTCTCCGTCTGGTTTGCAGCAGATTGATAATTTAGTAGGGTCTGCATTCGCGCTGAAAGTCATTTTTCTCATAAAAAAGTCTCAATATAAAGATAATGAAATGTTAATTTTAATCTTTCCCTCTTTCGTGAATAGAAGCATCACTATAATCAAGGGCCGCTGTTGCAACAAATTAACAGCTCACCCAAGTTAACAGGTTTTCGCAGTTACTGTAGCGGTTTAATGACATTTCAACACTTTTGGGGATATTTAATGCCAAAGTTTGTTTTCATTTATAGCAAATAATTATATGATTTTTTGTAAGTAATGATAATCATTGTTAAAAATTACAGTTTCACGATTTCTGAATACACAGAATTTGCATTCAGTTATATGGTTTCAAGTATTCCTATCTAATGCAAAAAATTTCACACAGCTATACGATATCAAGTAAATATTCCTATTAAATTAAAATGATTTGTTTGCACACAATTATATGGTTTCAAGTATTCTTACAAAATACAAATAATTTACACTCAGTTCTTTTCGACACATAGACCAGGCTGTGCTGAGTACAACCACTCCAGGTCAAAAAGGTGACAATACACTCCCCAGAAGTCCAGAACTGGATCCAAACCACTAAATGAAATTTAGTAT
>OY757911.1:117462924-117487924 GCA_963585895.1 Sepioteuthis lessoniana
TGGCCTGGCATGTGAGCAGGAATATCAGGCCACTGTACACGTTCATTTTCTCTGGTGGGCGAACAATAATCTTTGGAACTCGAACTGCGAAAAAGACAATACGAATTAATTAACAGAAAAAAAGCAAGAGCTTATCAACAACAGACGTAGATTTGTTGTTGTTGTTGTTGTTGTAGTTTTCTTTTTTTTCTTTTTTTTTTTTTTTGCTCTTGTTTTTTTTAATAAGAAAAACCCATTTATTCGAAACGAAAGTGCCTTTATTCAAAATACATAAGAATTTCTTCTAAATATACCAGCTTAAATAAAACCGTTAGTTTCATTTCATGTAAATCTATTCAAAATATGTGTACCTTCATTCACATAAAAAATAATTTATCATTAAACGTATGATCTTTATAAAGTAATTTTATGGAGTTTTATTTGCTATATATAGAAATTTAATCATAAAGAAAAGTATATTTTTTATTTAAAAGATATAAACATTTATGAATGAAATTGCATCGATAATTATTCAGAATTTGTATCCTAGTTTTTTCGAAAAATGTTAACACTTCATTAAGAGTTATTTTATGACATATTGGTTTTGAACTCTCCACCTGTTCATTTTAAACCTCCTGCCCTCGAGCAGGCTCATTCCGTACTCGCACGCCGTTTGTGCCATTGTTAGTTGATTGCCTAGTCCGAGGGGGACATTCTCCACGGCAATACCTGCTTAGCAGGGCTAAGTTTATTATTTGATACCTGAGGCTCTCTAAAAGAGAAATGCCGTGGAGATCAACAATGTTTTATAACAGCGACCCATGGGTCTCGATCCATGATGGACCCCTAACGATATTATTTATCGCTATTTTCAATCAGACATGATTTAACACAAGTTTTTTTTTTATAGTGGGGAAGTAAGGGGAAGAGAAGGTCGAGTATGAGTTTCGGTTCGTCCTCTGCTAGACGAGGCTCACTAGGGTAATGCGAACCAGGTGACCCAAGTGGACTCCGACTCACCAAGTGCAAAATGAGTCCGGCACGTATGCCAACTCCTACCTGGAACTAGACCTGAAGGTCTAGTTTTTTTACTATGCAACCAATGATTCTTCGGCAATCCGAAGAGTGGCCCACTCTGTTGGAGCTGCAAAATACACTGACTGCATATCTCCTAAGGAGTTTCCTGATTATGACACTAAACAATCTGATGGTAAGGCTCTATTAATACTGTGGCTTTGGGGAATCCGGAGTACCCCTTCATTGCCTTCGCTCCCAGGTCTTCTCTGGCCCGTTGTGGTAGCACCTGATGGGGTCCTATCTATGGGTCAAATAGAACTAAACTATATACTTATGCTAAACTGAATTGTTTGAAATAGAACTGTTTATATATATATGTATATATATATATATATGGTTTTGGCATTAGATAACCGACAATAGTTTATATGCCATGAAACCAAACCAAACGAAAATCAACCCGAAGGCATCCTAGCTGGAGCCTGGGGTCATTGGACCTCGAATCTATCATTAACCTTGTTACCCCATCCGGCACGAATTATAAAATGACTTCATATCGAATCTGACTTGATAAGGAAATTTGATAAATCTCTCCACTTGAATTCTTCACCATTCCTTTCAACACATTTTTGGAATCTTTCCCTGGTTGTCTACAAAATATCAGTTCTGATTTTTTAATAAAGATACTCAAATAGAAATATTAAAATTTCCAATCACCTGTGGGAAGTTTCAAGAATATGTTAGTAGGAATGGTGAACATATGGAGACTGTTTGAAATTATATTATTAGGTACCACCATGAGTGTGTTACCATTTTTTCTAATTTTATCTTAATATAAGTGATTTATAAAAAAAATGTTGAACTTTTATGAAGTAATCTTACGCGGACTTATTCAGTGTTTATAGATCTTGAATTAAAACGAAATATATATTTATTCAGAAGATACTGGAATTTATAAAAAACGTAAGTGCTTTATTCAAAGCACATAAAGCTTTATGATTGATTTTACTATATATATATATATATATATATATATATATATATATATATATATAATTATGATAATGATTAAATGTTAACGCTAAAAGCATCTTTAATACATGATAACGGAGACAAATATCACAATATATGTCAAGTGTAAAAAATACAAAACATGAAACCAGCCCACACATTAATAAATAAATAAAATACAAAACATGAAACCAGCCCACACATTAAAAATAAATTTGAACAATGGCATTTTTTCTTAGAATAAAAGAACTTATAACATCAAGAACAAAAAGACCAATAATAGTAAAATATTTCAAATAATAAAGATTGGGATTTCTAGCTTCTTTGGTTAACGTTAAAAGCTCTTCTATGCCAAGGAGCATATATTTAGGTGCCAGAATGAATATGCACGTCGGTGTGATCATCTCTATTTGAGTTGATATGCATATTAAGGAAGCATATACGTGGAGCATTAAATAGGTTTCCAGACTTTTTTTCGTATGGACACTTTTATTGATAGTACACACATGAAACTATAGTCCCCTTCGAAGTAATCTCCTTCGGCAGCAATGCTCGTGTTCTACCGTTCCAACAACTCTTGGAAGGCCCCATGAAGGTCTTCTTGTGTGAGCGTGTCAATGACCTTCGTCACAGCCTCTTTCCTCTCCTCAATTGTCTCATAACGACAGCCTCTGAGCTTAAGGAATAACCAAAAGTCACAGGGAGCAAGGTCTCGACTATAGGGATTCTGAGGAACTGTCTTGATGCCCATCTTGGTCAAATAGTCTGTGATAAGGATGGAGTTGTGGACGTGTATTGTTCTGGTGGAAATGCCACTGACCCGATTTGAAGAGTGCTGGCCTCTTCCGACCGAATCTCTTTCTGAACTAACTTAAAACCTCAACATAGTAACCCTAACCCTAACCCTTTGGCCAATCAACTCTGGTGTATTGACTTGCTTACTCCTCCCACACCTCTCATCATCCCTCACAGACTCTCTGCCTTCCTTGAATCTCTTATGCCACTCAAAAACTGATGCCCGATTCATGCAAGATGCTCGAAAAGCAGTCTGAAGCATTCCATACGTTTCTGTGGCATTTTTTCAAGAAAAAGCCGTTTTCTTTACCAGGCCCAATATACTAAAGGTACTATTTACCAACCCCTCCGCTCGGGCAGGATATGACACAAGGTCGATTTTTAAGCGGAGTTTAACAGGTTTGAATTCAGAGTTTTCCTTCTCCTAGACTAGTGGCCTCACCAAGGTTGAAGAACCTAGTCCGTCCTAATATTTACCCAATATATTAAAGGTAGCAGTCCGGGATTAAAGAGGTACCTGTGGTGTAATGGTTATTGTCGTAGGAAATGGACACGGCGACACGAGTTCAAATCCTGGACGAGACTGATTGCATTTCACATAGCTCTAGTACCCTTGGGAAAGGTATGAATCCAATTATTCTCACTCCAGCTATGGGTTCATAGTAGGACAGACTGGGTTCTTCAGCTTTAGTGAGACAACTAGTCTAGGAGAAGGAAAACTTTGAATTCAAACCTTTTAAACTCCACTTAAAAATTGACCTTGTGTCATATCTTGCCCGAGCGGAAGGGTTGGGTAAATAGGAGTCCGGAATTAAAGAGATGAGTTGTGTTCCCAAGCAGTAACGCTTGAGTGTGCCGTTATAATGGACGGTAGAGGGTACCGTCCATTATAGTTGGTCACAAGAAGAAGCAAACCGAGAAACCAGAATCAGCCTCAAGGATGCACTACTTGGACGCTAACTAAACGGCTGGAGAAGAAGCTAGACGGCAATTACACAAGAATGCTGCGAGCGATATTGAACAAGTCCTGGCGGCAACACCTCACAAGGAACCAACTATACGGCCACCTGCCTCCCATCACGAAAACTATCCAAGTTAGACGGACCAGACATGCAGGACACTGCTGGAGAAGCAAGGACGAGCTCATAAGTGATGTACTCCTACTGACCCCCACATATGGCCGGGCAAAAGCAGGACGACTTGCTCAAACGTACATTCAGCAGCTATGTGAGGATACGGGATGTAGCTCTGAAGACCTGCCAGAGGCGATGAACGATAGGGAGAAGTGGCGAGAGAGGGTCAGCGGCACGATATGATGATGATGAATTGAGGCTGAAGACATTAGAATTATATTCACCCCATCATGTTTGGATTGAATCAAAAATAGTCATTAATAAAGACGACTATACGAGTTTGTTCTCGGATTCACTTTGTTGCTTTTTTCTTTTTTTTCTTTTTTTTTTTTTGTTTTCCTTGTAGAGCTGACCCATCCAGTAGTCGATAGATCTCCAACACAACGATGGATATGGAGAGACATCATCTAGCCGGTGGAGCAATATAGACAGCATACGATACTGCCACAAACTTGTGAAGGAGAATGAAACCTACGAATTAAAAAACACAGGTATTAAACCTTTGTTTGGGAGCACACACATCTGATAGAGGTTTTCCCAGCGGAAAGCACTTGCTAATCCACAAACAAAATGTGATTTGAATGAAATCATCAGTGGTAAATATCAGCATATGTGGATATGGAGGATCGTTGTAGCCATTTCTGCAACGATAATGGGGCCAAGTGGTATTGGTCTTTGTCCATTCCTGGAATAACATCAGTATTATGGAGAATCAAGATTTGCTGCATGAGCAACAGTCAGTTTTCCATACGGCATTGTATAGCATAGTCACCCTCAACAACTATGTTGGTAATGATTACGTCTGAAGGATGAGGTGAAGCACAAAAATCAACTCGGCTTGAATGTAGGACCTTCCGCTGTTTTATTCTCTTCATTCATTTATAGAGGCCGTGGAAATATATGTAAACAGACATAAGATGCGTTTACAGTTTGATTGGTTTCACGGCACATCAACCCCTGTAGGTTATTTAACGCCAAATCCATTTTTATGTAAATAATCTGTTCTATTTCAAACAATTCATTTTAGCATAAGTACACAGTTAAATTGTCAAAAACATTTCGATTTCAAAATATTCAAGCAGTTATATGTAATAATTCAGTTAAGTGTAAATACAGTTTTAATGTCGAAAAACAGTTCTATTTGAAATAATTCAGTTAAGCATAAGCACACAGTTTAAGTGTAAGTACGGTTTAATTGTCAAAAACGTTTCTATTTTAAGCTATTCAGTTTACTCAATTCAGTTTAGCATAAGTATACTGTTAGTTCTATTTAACCCATAGACAGGGCCCTAATAGGTGCTACCACGCCGGGCCAGAGTGGACCTGGGAGCGATGGCAATGAAGGGGTACTCCGCAATCCCCAAAACTCCAGCACTGCTGGAACCTCACCATCAGATTGTTTAGTGTCATATCTAGGACACTCGTTGAGGGGGTGTCTTACCCCTCTGCAGAGGTGCAGTCAGTGTATTCTACGGCCCCAGCTGACTGGGCAAGATGCATTTACGATTGTTTATATTGTTACGTTACATATACAAGATGTTCACTGAATAAGTATTAGATTCTTCTAAAAATAATGTTACTTGATGCTACCTTGCTTAACACCCAGCATTATAAGGTATATATCAAGTAGAGGAATCCAGGGAGTGGAGTAACGCCTTACCCTACAACTCGGTGTCGTAGCTATTGAAAAGGAAGCCTTCAGGTCACCTCCGACTACGGTCGCCAACTTACAGTTAAAATATGTTAGAATAGAATTGAAACAGTTTATATTATCGTCCGATAGAAATTTCCAGACAACTAAATGGCTAAGTTAAATACACATATAGCAATATCTAGATTCTTGGGCCTGAAATAAAGATTTACGAAGAAAAAAGAACAATTATGGATATACCAGGCAATCGACAGCAGAGCACGCCGGTCGCCATGCCAATCTGATGATGACAGGCTCTGTGGAAATGAGAGTCGACGCAGCAACTAGCGTCTATGCGCCCGCCAGAGATGCATGAAGTCAAACCCTGGTTCTGGTGGGAACAGCTCTTTCCTACCCCGGCCAGGTCGTCCTGAAAAATAAAAATGAAAAGTAAGCAATTAAAACATTTAGATAACAAGCGGCAAATAATCGTTTCTTTTACTTCGTCGTTGGGAACTAGAAAGACGGGGGGGGGGAGCTAAGAACTAAAGAAAAAAAACAAAACAAATTGTAGTTTAGTGAAGAATATAAAAAGACTTACGACAGCACATATTAATAACTCTCATTTTTGCAATTTAAAAGGTGTTTCGACCAATTGAAAGCTCGCTGGTTAAGTAAGTTGAAAAAGCAAAATGAACCTGTCATTTATTGTTTACCATATTTACCCAACCCCTCCGCTCGGGCAGGATATGACACAAGGTCAATTTTTAAGCGGAGTTTAACAGGTTTGAATTCAGAGTTTTTCTTCTCCTAGACTACTTGCCTCACCAAGGCTGAAGAACCTAGTCTGCCCTACTATTTACCCATAGCTGGAGGGAAAATAACTGGATTCATACCTTTTCCAAGGGTATTAGTGCTATGTGAAATACAATCAGTCTCGTCCAGGATTTGAAATCGTGTCGTCGTGTCCATTTCCTACGATGATAGCCATTACACCACGGGCACTTCCTTTTTTTTTGTCATTTATTATTTACTTCTCTCTTCGTAAATAGAGTTTAACTTTTGATACTTTTTGAATATATCTCGTATATGCAAGCATCAAAAATGCTATTGAGTGCTTGTACTTTTCGAGATCAAATTTAATAGCATCGTGTTTAATGCTTTAGTCAGTAAAGAAAGTATTGTTCCATTCGTTTATAAGTTTTATAATTTCAATGTAGCAACTCTTTTAAGTAGAGGTAATACTTTTTATCATATATGAACATGTTGTTTTTTTAGTCCCTTTTTGTTGAGGAAAGGGTTAATTACTGCAGAGAAAAGTTTATTGTAGATTATAAAAAGAGATTGTGGCAGGTAGATTTTAATGATATATCAATCTGTCTTGGGTCATAGTATGTCTAGAGGTTAGGGAATCGCTTTCATTATATATTCAAATATACATTTTTTGTGTAAATGTTTTCTTAAGAGTGATATGTTTTTTACACAGGCATATAGAATTCGAACAATTTTTTTACATGTTTGTTTAACCCATAGATGGGACCCTAAAAGGTATTACCTGTCCGGGTCAGATTGTACCAGGGAATAATAACAATGAAAGGGTACTCCAAATTCATCTGGGCTTTACAATTGGACGAGGGTGATTGTGATTCACTTTGTGCTAATGCATGAATCTATTTTTCTTCTACCTCCACTTATGGGCAAATAGTAGGCAAGTATGTGACCTTATTCTTGGTACAGCTTCTTAATTATCAACAGTATCATCAAGATAGACTGATAGCAAGGACTCTCTCTCTCTCTCTCTCTCTCTCTCTCTCTCTCTCTCTCTCTCTCTCTCTCTCTCCATTCCTTCCTATTTGCCATCGGAACTTGGTAAGTCCTCAATACGGCATCTAGAGTTCTCACAGAATTGATAAATGACCAACACTGCAGTGTCCGTGTGTAAAAGTCCGTAGGAAAACGTCGCTTATGAATATGTTTTTACTTTTCCGGCTATGCTTAAGTGAGTTACTCACTTTCCTTGAATGGTTTTCGCGATGAGCAGTAAATGGCCGTACAACTGCAGTTTTGTTAGGTGCTGCTTCCTGGATAAAAAAAAACAGCATGCAGCATCACTATGTAGTTCTCATCTTGCTTTTTCTCCCATCGCTTTGTGGTGCGAGCAGAGTGTAGTAATAACATAATCGTAATAAAGGGGTAGAGTAAAAACATTTTTATTATTTTTATTTTTTTTGATAGGGAGAAATTGTGGCTTTTTAAAAGTTAAATCTGTAATAAAATCAGCCATTGTTACCAAATATTTATTCACTTAGTTGTTTATGCTTCTCTTTAAATGGAGTTAGCTGAGGTAGGAATACTTCTTCCCATGCTGACATCTATAAAACTGATATACAAACTGATTTTAATGGCCGACTAAAATATCTTAGCAATGACTGAAGAAGACAATTTTGTGCCGCCTCACAAGTCAAACCTGACCATGCTGATCTGAGTTTTGATTATGCCATATACAATATATCAACCCTTGGAATGTTAAATGATGATAAAACACACCCATGTAGCCAGTTTAAATACTAGTTGTCACAAATATTAATGCAATTCATATTTTTGGGAGATTTTTCTCATTTTTTTTTACATTTTCTGTTTTAAAGTTTTTATTAAACAAGATATGATGTTACCACGAAAGTTATATTGTTATTTTCTAAGCTTTGCTTATATATGTTTGCTTACTTTGCCAGCTGTTGTAAAAGTGGTTACCCATCTCATTAGTGAATATTATTAAATTCCCTGATCTAGTGGGAATCAATACTTTTGGCAGGATTTAATCGTAAAATATGTTTCCGACAAAATTTGCTTAAGTTATGGCACTCAGACCTCAGGTTGCTTACAGAACGTGCTCTGGGTTAAGTGGTCCCTTGTCTAGATATTAAACAGACTCAGCACTATTTAACTTCAGTGATCTACCGAGAACCATTATTTGCGGTGTGACTTGACCGTAACTTCGAAGTTATTCTTTCATAATCTTTAGACTTGACAAATAATGCATTAAATTTTGTTTACCTAACAAAGAACATTTGTTACTTATGTTTTATATATCTTTGTATAACTTGTACGGAAGATTCGGTTATTAAGTTCGGGCCAGGTAACCAGATTTACAGGAAGAAATGTCTGATGTAAAACCAGCTTTTAAAAAATTCATCTTGTGTCAATATCCTGCTCGTGGTGGAGGTGTTCGATATATATATATATATAAGAGTGTTGGTTGTCACTAAATCACTTTGTGGGTATGTGTCAAACCAAGTGCAATATAAAAAGGAGAGGGCTTCATATCTAGGATAGAGCTATTGTATAATAATATTAATATATATATATATATATATATATATGTGTGTGTGTGTGTGTGTGTGTGTGTGTGTGTGTGTGTCTGTGTCTGTGTGTGAGTGTGTGTGTTTCATGGAATATAGACTGTGACCCTGGTTTCATGGAGTTTTTTGCCAATCATCTGCCAGTTAAGGAGAAACCCAGGGTCGCAGTGTATATTCCATTAAATAAATAAATACCTCGAGGCAGCAGCAAAATACATTCCAACAAAACTTAAAACTAAATATAGAGTCCCATGGGAAACTTTAGCGGTGAGAGAAAAACGTGCACTAGTGAAAACAGCCTCCAAAAACTATCGAAAAAACCCAACAAACACAAATGCCTTAAAACTAAAAACGGCTCAATATCAATTAGCAGGCATATATATAAAGGAACAGACAGAATACATTCAAAATCAGATAGATAAGATCAGAGACTCGGTGGAAGATAGACAATCTAGAATAGCCTGGCAAACAATAAACGAAGTGAGCAGAAGAAAGAACACAGCCAAAGCAAAACTTAAAGCAGCAAACCAACAAGAAAGAATAAAACTGTGGAAACAGCACTTCGAAAACTTACTTGGAAACCCACCAAAAATAACACATGAACCAATCACCAGAATAATTAGCAAACAATTAGACATTAAACTAGGACCGTTCACACAAGAAGAACTCGACTCGGTTCTCAGAAAAATTAAAAATAGGAAAGCTGCAGAGCTGGACGAAATTCCCCCGGAAGTATGGAAGACCAGACAATTCGACGACATACTGCTCCGACACTGCAACGCAGTATACAATCAAAATCCGATAGATAGATGGATGAAAGGATGCATGAAGGAGGACCTCGGATTAGCCAAAAACTACCGAGGCATAACACTTACATCCATAGCAGCCAAAATCTACAATGCCCTACTACGAAACCGCATAGAACCCAAAATCGACAACATACTTAGAAAAAAACAAAATGGCTTCCGAAGAAATAGATCCACGACCTCACAAATATTAACCATCCGTAGAATCCTTGAAGGTGTACGGGCAAAGAACCTACAAGCGACATTAATATTTGTTGACTTTACCAAGGCTTTCGATTCCATTCACAGAGGAAAGATGGAACAAATCCTACTAGCCTACGGCATACCTAAAGAAACCGTAGCGGCAATAACGATTCTCTATAGAAACACTAAAGTAAAAGTACCGGATGGAGACACAGAATACTTTGACATTGTAGCAGGAGTACTAAAAGGGGACACGCTGGCCCCGTACCTCTTTATCATTTGTCTAGACTACATACTTAGAACATCAATTGACAAAATCAAAGAGAATGGCTTCGAACTGACGAAGAAAAGAAGCAGAAGGTACCCCGCAAAAACAATTACCGACGCCGACTACGCCGATGACATAGCGATACTGGCAAATACACCTGACCAAGCCGAAACACTTCTGCATAGTTTGGAACGAGCAGCAGTAAGCATAGGCCTCTATGTTAATGCACACAAAACGGAATATATGTGCTATAACCAAACGCGGGACATCTCCACTCTAGAAGGAACCCCTCTTAAACTAGTAGACAAATTCACTTACCTAGGAAGCAGCGTCGAATCAACCGAAAAGGACATCGAAACGAGGTTAACGAAAGCATGGACAGCTATCAATAGGCTATCGATTATATGGAAATCAGACCTAACCGATAAAATGAAACGCAGTTTCTTCCAGGCAGCGGTCACATCGATACTGCTATATGGCTGCACTACATGGACGCTAACTAAACGGCTGGAGAAGAAGCTAGACGGCAATTACACAAGAATGCTGCGTGCAATCCTGAACAAGTCCTGGCAGCAACACCCCACAAGACACCAACTGTACGGCCACCTGCCCCCTATCACGAAAACTATTCAAGTTAGACGAACCAGACATGCAGGACACTGCTGGAGAAGCAGAGATGAACTCATAAGAGATGTACTCTTATGGACCCCCACACATGGCCGCGCAAAAGCAGGACGACCAACACGAACGTACATTCAGCAGCTATGTGAGGATACGGGATGTTGTCCTGAAGACCTACCTAGGGCGATGAACGATAGGGAGGAGTGGCGAGAGAGGGTCAGGGATATCCGTGCTACCAGCGTGATATGATGATGATGATGATGATATTTATTATTCTTATTATTATTATTATCATTTCGAAAAAAGATGAGTTGGGAGGGATTCAATTTGAGAATGTATCAGAGGATTCTTATAAATCTCCAGGAGTGCTCAATATATGATAATTAATATATGAATTTATGAATTTCATACGAAGTAAATGACAGTCTGTTGAGTTTTTCCCAATTCTATATATGGTCTAGTAAGTGGAGTGTTCTCCAATTGCCCGGAAGACTGGAGTTCAATCCCAGGTCGTTTCATGCCGAAAACTCAAAAAATGGTACTTGATGCCTCCTTGGTTAACCCTCAGCATAATAGGGTACGTAGAGAGGATTATCCAAAGCTACTATTTCGAGCCAGAGTGGACCTGGGAGCGATGACAATGCAAGGGTAGTCTTCATTTCTTCATAGCTCCAGGATTACAGGAGTCTCACCATCAGATTGTTTAGAGTCAAATCCAGGACACTTGTATAGGGAGTCTTATCTTTCTGCGGTGATGCAGTCGGTATTTCCTACTGCCACAGACGATTGGGCTTTTTTTATTTGAGGTTAACAGGTTTAAATTCAGAGTTCAAACCAAGGTAAAAGAGCCTAGTTTTCCCTTCTCTTTATCCATTGCTGGTGTGGAGAATAGTTGGATTTATACCCTTCCAAAAGGGTTTTACCACTATGTGAAATACAAACGGTATCGCATTCGATTTGAACTTGATATCACCGTGTCTATTTCCTACGAGTAAGGAAGATTAATTTCGTTTTATTCAAATCGACAATTTTGATTGGTATTTACTGCGTTAAAAAGGAAAAAAATGTTATTAATGCCTTTCGAGCAACGAAGAAATTCTTGAAAATAGGTAAAATTTTGAAATTTCTCTATTAACAATTTAGCTGGCGAATATAAAATTATGGAAGAATAGCGAAAGCAAAACGCATTGAGAAATGGTGATCAGTGAACTTATATAAAGCGATCAAAAGCCGGACACACAAAACAAGTGAAATATTAATTAATTTGTTTCTTTATTTCGTGGCCTTTATATCTGATTCGTTGTTCGGTGTTGCAAATGTGTGAAGTTTGAGTAGAGGGCGGTGAATAGTTGGCATTGACCCAACGAAAAAGGAAAGAAGAAAATAGCTCGACACATCAAACGCTTCGTACATAATTAACTTAACTGTTTGCCCTGTGACCACACAAAAAATTAGAGATCCATGACAGCATCCACAGAGAAGAACCCACCAGCCGTAGGGACAGAAGATATTCAGTAAACGACTTGTGGGTAATGGCCGAAGATCTCAAAGAATTCATTTATAAACATTGACATGAAAACAATTAAAAGCGCAGGGGCTTAATGAGGATTAGGAAAGACGTTACAGGTGTCCTAACGGTTAATAGCACGGAAAACAGAACCGGCCGGAAGAGTTAAAATTGCCGCTGAGACAGTTATTCATATTTACTCAACCCCTCCGCTCGGGTAGGATATGACACAAGGTCAATTTTTAAGCGAAGTTTAACAGGTTTGAATTCAGAGTTTTCATTCTCCTAGACTTGTTGCCTCACCAAGGCTTTAAGAACCTAGTTTGCCCTACTATTTACCCATAGCTGGAGGGAGAATAATTGGATTCATACCTTCCCCAAGGGTGTTAGTGCTATGTGAAATGCAATCAGTCTCGTCCAGGATTTGAACTCGTGTCGCAGTGTCCATTTCCAACGACGAATACCATTACACCATGAGCACCTCCGCTGAGACAATTATTATTCGCTTAATATTTTGGTTTTATTCTTTTGTTTTATAGCATTACAACTTTCACGGGTATCTTAATGCTCAAGCCAATCCTTGTAGAACGGCTATAGAACTATCTAACCCATAGCTTGGGGAAGAAGGGGATTTATAGCTTTCCCTAGGGTATTAGTAAAAAAGTGAACTTAATACCATTACTGCGGTTCGAACAATAATTATCATATATTTACCAACCCCTTCGCTCGGACAGGATATGACACAAGGTCAATTTTTAAGCGGAGTTTAACAGGTTTGAATTCAGAGTTTTCCTTCTCCTAGACTACTTGCCTCACCAAGGCTGAAGAACCTAGTCTGCCCTACTATTTACCCATAGCTGGAGGGAGAATAATTGGATTCATACCTTTCCCAAGGGTATTAGTGCTATGTGAAATGCAGTCAGCCTCGTCCAGGATTTGAACTCGTGTCGTCGTGTCCATTTCCTACGACGATAGCCATTACACCACGGACACCTCCATATTTAATTAATGATCTCATGAAATTAATATTGATCTGTGAATTCGTAGAGAAATACTTTTTAATTTCAGTGATTTTCACTGATCGAGATTTATCGATGAAATACATTGATTTTTTGTCTGGATTGTTAATCTAGTTAGGAAATTAAGCGTATAGAGAAAAAACTTGACGGAAATTGCATAAGAATACAACGAGCTGTATTGAACAAATTCTTGAAGCAACATCCCACAAAACAGCTCTTTTACGGCTATCCACCTTCCCTCTCTAAAACCATCCAAATTAGACGAACAAGACACGAGGGACACTACTGAAGAAGTAAGGGTGAGCTCATAAGCGACGTTCTCGTATACACCCCTTCACACGGACGAGAAGGTTTTGGACGACCTGTTCGAATTTATCTATAACAGCTCTGTCCGGACACTGGAACTGGTTTGGAAGACCAGCTGCATGCGAAGGAAGATGGAGACGAATGACAAGGGAGAGTCAAGGAAATGCACGCCAGCAGCACCTAAGGATTATGATGTTACGCAATTATTTCATATCAGTAAGTTGTAAGACCAATTGAAAATATAATCATTAATCTTTGATCTGCGGGGAATGATTGTTCTTGTTAAAACGTTTTTTCTTCTGTTAAATTTCAGTTGTTCAAATTCTTTATTGTTAGCTAAGTTTTACGGAAACATGGCAGTATTGAGGAAAAAAAGTTTTGTTGAAGAAAAGTTGCTGTATCAAATTGTTTAGTTTTGAGCTATTGAAAAGTGGTTTGCGAGCCGCTTGTTTGAAACCTGTCACATAGTCGATACCTCAAGGAATAGTGAATTCCTGTCGTTTCCAACGATAGGGGAAGTCCCCATGGTGTCGTATCTAACATGTTAAACTACGGTATCATAATTATCATATATGGAGGCGCCCGTGGTGTAATACCCAAGAGAAAAGTATGAATCCAATTATTCTCCCTCCAGCTATGGGTAAATAGTAGGGCAGACTGATTTCTTCAGCCTTGGTAAGGTAACTGGTCTAGGAGAAGGAAAACTCTGAATTCAAACTGTTAAACTCCACTTAAAAATTGACCTTGTGTCACATCCTGCCAGAGCGAAGGGGTTGGTAAATATATGATAATTATCGTTCGAAATATGGTCGGTAAATCGACTTTCTTATATATGGAATTAAATTTTGTAGCGACAGTTACCGATTATAGGTATTGATATAGTGAGGCTAAAAATATGGGCACATTGTGAGAGTCAGTCTCCCTAACAATGCTCCAGAATATAGCAGTGCATCTGGTGGTAGTTTGCGAAGAATCATAAACCATTGCTTCTTGGCAAGAAATTACTTTATTGTTCCATATTTCTTAACAACATTTCGTTTCTTTTTTTTTTTACACTTACCTAGCCATTCTAAATATTTGTACTGTTTTTCTTTTTTTCTTTCTTTTTTACCTTCCTTAACTCAAATTTCGCTGGTATCTTACTGGGTCGTTTTCTTTTTCTTTTGACATTATCTTCTTCATCAATACTATTTATGTTTTTGTTTGTTCCTCTCTTTCCTCTTTCGAATATACTTGCATCATTACTTTAGAGATTCATTCAAAATATGATAAAAAATAATTTACAAAAATAGAAAATAAAAGCTAATATACTGTAAGGGGTATAGCAGGCGGGGATATTTCGTCACACCAAAGATTTGACAGTTCAAGATGGGTCACAGGTAAAACTCGTTAATCAAGTTCTTTCTTTCATTTCAAGCATCTAAACTACCTTTTACATTTATCTCATCTTATATATATATATATATATATATATATGATAATTGATAGATATATAAATTTCATATATATATATATATATATATATATATATATGTGTGTGTGTGTGTGTGTGTGTGTGTGTGTTGGTGTGTGTGAAGAAAAATTGCTAACAAGGTAATCCAAGTGGAAGGAGAGATTCATTAAAAATGCAGAATACAAAAACCTGGGCGAAAGTTTGTATAATAAGAAAAAGTTGGCCGTTTTTGGTTTTTTGCATTTTTAAACATCCATCGTTGACTTAACGTGGCTAATATCAACCTTCATTGTCTTGATGATGGTTCAGTAGAACCGAAACGCTATAGTGTCAACTTCTTTATAAATCTCTCCTTCCACTTGAATTACCTTGTTAGCAATTCTTCTACATATTGTCGGATTACAATCCTTTATTTGCTTTCATATATATATATACATATATATATATATATATATATATAATTGATAAATATATAAATTTCAAATGTAACATAAGACCAAGTCACAGTGGTATTGTTGCTACCGTGCAGGACTGCAACCTTGTAGTTAGCGAGTTCAAACTCCAGTTACGATATTACGTTTACTTTGGGAAAGGTATGAACCTCATTATTCCCGGCCACTTAGCTATCGATTTAATTGTATCAATGCTAGTATTTTATAAAGTTGGCTTTGGCATTAAATTAACCATTAAGATTGATATGCCATTAAACAAAGAAACTAAACCAAACTAACAATAATTTATATGCGTGGAGGTGTGTTTTGACAATACGTATTTACAGACAGGCATCCATTCCCATACTGATACGAAGACGTAAGTGCGTGTATACACACACACACACACACACACATATATATATATATATATATATATATATATAGGTAATATTCGGTCAGGTTAAAAAGTTTGGAGTAATCCCCTCAAGACAAGAAAATCATTCAAGAGCTGGTTCTCACCAGAAACTGAATATACAGGACCGAAATAAATTTATAATCATGAATTAACAGGTCTTTGGGGTTTTTTTTAAAGATATATATATATATATATATATATATATATATATATATATATATTTATATATTCAATTTTTTTGCTGAGGTAGAGGTGACGAACCACTTGGAATTGGCCCGAACTTGCCTGATACTCTTCCATGTCTAATCGCTAGATTTGCCTCTACAACTTGGGCCACGACCTCGGATTCCATGTTTCTAGGCCTCCCTGGCCTTTCCTAATGGTCGAGGTTCTTGCAACTCGATCAAAATATCTATTATAACTATTTGGTTACTATATTATAATCAAATGCACCATCACCTTCCACACAAAAATATTCTTCACATTACTTTCGCGGTGTTATGGCCTATTTTGAACTCTAAAGGCAACAGTTCAAGGATAAGATGTTTTTCTGTGCGCTTTTCAAATCAAACACGGAGTGAAGCAAATCAAACGTGTCAGCGCACAACTTACCATGATACTCCCTACAACAGCGGGTTACTACCGACACTTGAACTATTTCAGTCACGTGATATACTCGCTTCAATCTAGCTCAAGCTACCAAAATGTTGCAATACTTTAAACTCACCCTTCAATTGCAGTTTTTAAATTGCACATTGGTCTATAATCACATTTTGTACTCAGTAATATATCAAGATTTCATAGTCAATACTTATAATTTTAGAATAGATTTATTTGGCCTATAAATAGAACCCTAATAGGTACAACAACTTCGGGTCTGAGTTGACATGGGAGTAATGGTAATAAGAAGCTAATCTACATTATCCATATCTTCAGTACTGTAGACACAACACCGGATGCAGTTTAGTGTCATTTAGCGTTCTTATATCAACCATTGTAGGTCATTTAATGCCAAATCCTTTTTACACATATATATTAAATATATATGATTTGGTTTGGTTGGGTTTTATGGCATAGCAACTATTGTAGGTTATTTAATGCCAAATCCTTTTTACACATATATATTAAATATATATGATTTGGTTTGGTTGAGTTTTATGGCATATCAACCATTGTAGGTTATTTAATGCCAAATCTTTTTTATACATATATATTAAATATATATGATTTGGTTTAGTAGGGTTTTATGGCATATCAACCATTGTAGGTTATTTAATGCCATATCCTTTTTATACATATATATTAAATTTATATCATGTGGTTTAGTAGGTTTTTATGGCATATCAACCATTGGAGGTCATTTAATGCTAAATCCTTTTTATACATATATACTGAATATATGATCAACATTTTTAAACGTGTCTGAGCTCATTTTTCTCATAGATAACTGTTTTTTCTTATTTCTGTCATTTCTATCTAATATGGATACACAGTAATATAGTTTTATTTTAAACAATTCAGTTTAGCATGAGTACTCAATTTTATTATTGACACACAGTCATTTGTTTTAAAAAATCACTCACAATTCAATTAAATCTAAGTCATTTGTATACTCCCAGTTAAACTATCAAACAGTTATATTTCAACAATTTAGTTTCACATAAGTAAACCGCTTTTTGCTTACATTCAATTAAATGTAAAAACTGTTATATCGCAAACAACTGCGTACAAAGTTTAAATGTCAAACAATTCTATTTGACCCATAGTAGGACCCTACCAGGTTCTACCACACCGAGCCAGAGACGACCTAGGACAGATGGCAATAAAGGAGTATTCCGCATTCCCCAAAGCTCCAGCATTACTGAAGCCTCACGATCAGTTTGTTTAGAGCCATATCCAGAACACTCGTTTGGATGGTCTTACCCCTCTGCGGAGATACAGTCTGTGTATTCGACAGCTCCAGTCGACTGGGCTAATATCGAATATCTAAAATTCTCTTCCATATGAACAATTTAGTCAACAAACTATCACTCCAAAAAGTTTTAATAACTTGAAAAAAAATTGGTTAAAAAAGATGATATATGTTGGTCTTCTTTAATTTAAAACAATTCCTAAAATATATGGTTTTCCGAAAATTTATAAACCTGAAGTTTCTTCCTGGCCACTTATAAAAGTCGCCAAAACTTTAATCAAAATATTAACTCCTTTTGGAGGTTTCATTAGTTGATCATATGTTAAAAATTTTGATTATTTACTTAACAAAATAATATATATATATATATATATATATATATATATATATATATATATATATATATATATATAATGTATTTATAAATACATTATATACATAATGTATATATATATATATATATATATATATAAAATGTATTTATAAATACATTATATATATGTATGTATATATTTATATAATGTATATATATATATATATATATATATGTTTTCCTATGCATGTTTGAGTACAAATATATACATATGTTTATGTGAAATATTTTCTAATCTCTAGTCTCTTGATTTATTGGTTTCATCTTGTGTCTTTACTGTTTTTGCTGTTTTAGTAGTTTGGAATTCCCCACAGCAGTATTCGACCCAATTTAATTTCTTATCTCTCTGTTCTTTCGTTTGCAAGTGTCCTTAGCTGCTTTCCAGATTTTAGGATTCCCAGTCATGCATTCTGGAAATTCGTCAGCAGCTTATCAAACAAATTTGTGCAGTGCTGGGTTATTCGTACCCAACAGTTGTTGGACCCTATTACAAAAAAATTCTAGTGATTTTTATGCAGGGGTTTTTGACATCGACATTGGTGTTAACGATAAATAAGATTAAAAAATAAAAGTAAAGTCTCCCTCGACACCCAGCTGCTTAGTTAAAGATATAACCTGCTAGAACTGGAATTAGGTGACTTGTTTCTAATGCTAAAAGCATGCATTGAACCAGTCATACTTTTTGGCCTGAGATTATAGGAAAAGAATGGCAAACAAGTTTATTGCAGGTTATTCAATCAATATTCTTCAGATGTTCATAAATAGTTTTCCTTTTTCATACTCTAGTTTCTCTCACCAAAGCTACAGAACGCAGTTTTCTCCACTATTTAACCATTATTTGGATATGTAATAGATTTATGTCTTCCTCAAATCCATGAGCATGATTTGAAACGTAAGCCAGTCTAGGAAGTAAACTTTATGCAAAATATATCATTATATATATATATATATATATATATGCGTGTGTGTGTGTATGTGTGTGTGTGTGTATGTGTGTGAGTGGACTAAAAGTTCATTGACCTAAAAGGTCATATAATGACGCGATATCTGATTATATATATATATATATAGGTGTGTGTGTGTGTAAATATGGATACATATTTATATACTTTGTTAATATATATATATATATTTATATATATATATATATATTTATATGTATATATATATATATATATATACATATAGATATATGTGTATATTTGTACGTCCATACTTACATACTCATATTTAGATATACTTATCTACCTATCTGTATGAATATGAATATCTGTTTTAGTTGTTTGTATATATATATATATATATATATATATATATATATATATAAGCATTTTTCATTAAATGATAAATACGAATTTTGTTTCTATAATTTTTTAAAGATTCTTTCAAGTTTCCTAATAAGTGTCACAGTTTCAGGTTGGTAGATGAATTTCCCAAAATTGTCCCAATCGCTTTCGAACGCTTCATAGGCCATCCTCATGATTTTTAAAGTTTTTGCAACTTTTTTATAACATAACAAGAATATGCGAACGCAGAATCGGATAAAAACAGCGTAACCGATGGGAGTGGTATGTAAAAAGTGAACGCTATATAAAAAGGAACGCTGTCAACGGAAATAGAATACTATCAAGTAATATGGGGAAAATTACTAAAAGCATTTCAAAACATTGTCGCTATTTTCAAAATTAATTCTATTGATTTTAGATTTTTTTGTTTTTATATATAAGACTTCTAGGATTTGTAGTCGTAGTTCATCAATTTCACATCTTACACAAGCAAGCAACTCTTGATGATGGCTTATGAAGTGTCTGAAAGTGATTGGGAAAATTTTGGAAAATTCATCTACTAATTCCAACCTGAAACTAAGGGACTTATCAGAAAACTTGAAAGGATCTTAAATAAAATATACAGACAGAATTTATTTTTATTATACAATGAAATATGCTTAAATGAACGACTACTGCCTAATCACGCACACACACACACACACACACACACACACACACACACACACACACACACACACACACACACACACACATGCATATAACCAAAAACAGATGCATATATATTATAAATAGATAGGTATGTATATGTATATTTATGGATAGATATAGTTTATATATATATATATATATATATATATACTTTAAAAATAAATATATTTACACACACACACACACGCACATACACACACACACACACATATATATATATATATATATATATATATATATATATATATACGTGTGTGTGTGAAAATATGATCATCACGACCAGAGACAAATCTATAATGACACCAACGAAGATAATCTTTTTCTTTTTATTTCTATATAAAAAGAATTTTTGGGCTCTATACGTTTAGTTTTGATGTATTTTTAATCCTAAATACACTATACGTCGATAGCCGTTGACATTGAGTTCTCGAATTGGATACTCTTACTCCTTGGCATTTCTCCTCGAATTATATATATATATATATATATATATATATGCATTTTTAAGTATGCATTTTTGTGTGTGTTCGTGCATACCTATTTGGCTCCTAAGTAAAAAATGTGTGAATGTATGCACATGAGAAGCATGTTCTAGTTAAATGAAAATATTTTACCATGAAATGGGTCGGTGATTAGTAGATTAATGGGTTGAACGGATCTTGTGCTTAGATTGTCTGGGAATATTGCTAATGGAGAGTCACAGAAGCACATACGGCTCGACTCCGAAGCTCGGATGAACCAAGGCATTTGGGTCGATTGCTAAACTTAGACGTTAACAGAATCGTCTAGATATCCAATATATTCTTTTCTGAAAACATTTTTATTATTTTTGCTCGACTGCAGTGAATTAAGTAACTTTTATGTGTTTAATCCTGCCGAATATTTCATATCTACTCATATACAGGTTAAAATGAGAGAAAGGTCTTAAAATGTGTATACTATGCTCCCATCGTTGTTGAATTGTGCACATGTCCTTGTTTGTGTACCTCAAATGCGTACGTGGTACTAGGGAGAAAAAAATGTTCGGTTTCTTGGGCAATACCTTTAAGGGACGCTTCAGTCACAAGGAATTAATCCTGAACCTCTCCATTAATTTACCATGGGAGTACTACCAGAGAATAGGCCCCCTGAACTTGACAATTGTCTTTCATTTGCTCCTCGGTCGAAAACCGAGAAAGGTTATTTACCTACCAACCTGCGAAAACAGATTCGACACATGGTCGGGATTTTTTTTATGTGGGGTCTATTTCACGTACAAGAGGGTAGAGTAAACAGAGAGAGAAAGAGAGAAAGAGAGAGATAGTGTGTGTGTGTGTGTGTGTGTGTGTGAGAGAGAGAGAGAGAGAGAGAGATAGTATAAAAGTAAAAGAAATTTAGAGAGAAAGAAAGAGAGAGAGAGAGGGAGGGAGATTGTGAAAAAGAAATCAAGAAAAAGGAAAAAAAATCAAAGAGAGAGAAAAAGAGAGAGACACAGGCAGACAGAGAGAGGGAGATAAGTAGAAGTATGAGAGTTTAAAGAAGAGCAAGAACAATGAGAGGGAGAGGGGATGAAAATAGAAAGTTTGAGAAAAAGAACAGAAAGAAAAATATGAGAGACAAATTGATAGATTAAAAGAGAGAGAGAGAGAGCGAGAGAGAGAGAGAGAGAGAGAGAGAGAGAGGAGAGAATCAATCCGTCACACTCATTTTATGAAATGCATTTGAAAATCTGACAAGCAGAAACAACATCCTGATTTCTATGTCAGTGATTTTTTTTTCCCCGAGAATTTCATCCAATCAAACTTAATTATATTCTGGACAAACTTCAAAATTCTCTTTTATATTTTTCACACAAACTCCTATGAATCTTGTGCGGCATAAAATTATTTACTTTGCAGAAGATCTGTAATGACAGCTAAAAACAATTTTCACAATACATGATTCATTCTAAAGAAAACTTCATGAATATGTCTGTGTGAACGCATTTGTTCATTCGGCTGGATTTAACTATTTTTATATATGCGTTACAGTGAGTGCATGTCTTTGTGCATGCATTTGTACCTACAATATGTGTTACTATTTTTATATATGCGTTACTGTGTGTGCATATCTGTGTGATTGTGTTTATACATGCCACTGAGTGTTACTATTTTTGTTCTTAGGTTACTATGTGTGCATATATATGTGCATATGTATGCAAGTGTACATTTATATAAGCATTTCTATTCACGTTTTTCGTATGACTTTTTTGTCTTCGTCCGTTTTCAATGAGTTCACATGTCGTTCTTTGTATTGTTTAGCATAAATGTTTGTTTGTGCATCCGTATGCATGATGTCTGTGCATCCGAGAGTGTGCATATATCTGTGCATATGTATGCAAGTGTACATTTATATAAGCATTTCTGTTCACGTTTTTCGTATGACTTTTTTGTCTTCGTCCGTTTTGAATGAGATCACATGTCGTTCTTTGTATTGTTTAGCATAAATGTTTGTTTGTGCATCCGTATGCATGATGTCTGTGCATCCGAGAGTGTGCATATATCTGTGCATATGTATGCAAGTGTACATTTATATAAGCATTTCTGTTCACGTTTTTCGTATGACTTTTTTGTCTTCGTCCGTTTTCAATGAGTTCACATGTCGTTCTTTGTATTGTTTAGCATAAATGTTTGTTTGTGCATCCGTATGCATGATGTCTGTGCGTCCGAGAGTGTGCATATATATGTGCATATGTATGCAAGTGTACATTTATATAAGCATTTCTGTTCACGTTTTTCGTATGACTTTTTTGTCTTCGTCCGTTTTGAATGAGATCACATGTCGTTCTTTGTATTGTTTAGCATAAATGTTTGTTTGTGCATCCGTATGCATGATGTCTGTGCATCCGAGAGTGTGCATATATCTGTGCATATGTATGCAAGTGTACATTTATATAAGCATTTCTGTTCACGTTTTTCGTATGACTTTTTTGTCTTCGTCCGTTTTCAATGAGTTCACATGTCGTTCTTTGTATTGTTTAGCATAAATGTTTGTTTGTGCATCCGTATGCATGATGTCTGTGCGTCCGAGAGTGTGCATATATATGTGCATATGTATGCAAGTGTACATTTATATAAGCATTTCTGTTCACGTTTTTCGTATGACTTTTTTGTCTTCGTCCGTTTTGAATGAGTTCACATGTCGTTCATTGTATTGTTTAGCATAAATGTTTGTTTGTGCATCCGTATGCATTATGTCTGTGCGTCCGCGTCTGTTTTGTGTTTTTTTCATGCTCGTGAGTGTGTGTGTGTATGTTTATTCTTACTTTTTATGCGTGTGCACCTTTGTATATGTGTGTCTTTGCTTTTTTTTTCATGTGTGTGTCTTTGTTCGTGTTTTGCTCCTATCAGCATGAATGTGTTTTGTTTATATATGTGCCTGTTCGTGCGTGCCAGTGTTTTTGTTTTGTTTTTTTTGTATCCGTGTGTGTATGTTTTAGTTTTATTCATGTATGAGCGTATGTGTATTTTGTTTGTGCGCCTTTGTGTGTGTATGTTTGGGGCCCAATGAGTCGAGTTCAAATCCTGGACGAAGCAGTATACTTTTCACCTGATGCCAATACCCTTATTTACCAGATTCCTCCGCCATAAACAGGATACATTATACTGTGCTCTGGTCTGAATTCATGGTTTTCTTTCTCCTAGGCTGGTTATCAATCCATGGTTAAAGATCTCAGTACGTGAAACTATTTACCCATAGCTGGTGGGAGGATAGTTGGATCCATACCTTTTCCTAGAGTATTATTGGAATGCAAAGCAGCCTCATCTCTAATTTGAACATCTGTCACTGAATCTATTTCTAAATACGATAACTGTTATGCCACGTACGATGTAAACGTGTCTTCGCCCCAGCTATATTTACAATAAAGAAAAAAAAAGTTAGTTTGGAGACCGTAGTCGATGGCAGCCCGAAGACTCCCCTTTCAAAAGCTACAACATATAGATATAGGGAAGGGCGCTACTCTTTTCCCTGGATTACTCTACTTTTCCCTTGATCCGTATTTTTATCCTGTTGGGTGTTAATCAAGGAAGTATCAAGAACCATTTTTTGAGTCTTTGGTATGACTCGACCTGGGAGTTAGCTCCGGTCTCCCGGGCCACTGGTGAACACCCTACCCACTAAATCGAACCCCTACTAAAAATTAAGGAAATGAAGTTAACGAATATGTGGAACTGGACAGAGCTCACATGATACTCTTCCAGGGCTACTCGAGAGATTGCCTCAACTACTTGGGGCACGGCCTTATATTCTATGTTTTTAGGCCTTTTCTGATAACCAAAGTTCTTGCAACTCGAGCGAAATATCTCAAATTATTTTGTAATTATACCATATCAACTGCACCATCACCTTCTGCACAGCAAATATTTTAGGCTACTTTCTGCCGAATTATGGTCTAGTTGGAACTCTACAAGCATCAGTACCAGAATCAGATGTTTTTTTCTGTGCTCTTTTCAAATCACACACGGCGTGAATCAAGGCAAATGTGTCAGCATACAACTTATCACGATACCACTCACATTTCAAATTTTCAAAAGTTAATATACTAAAAACATGCACAACGGTCCCATTACATTGGGCAACGTGATTCTCATTTAGTTTTGTGTGACATTTGTTTTTAAAGTGAATTTTGACCAGTAAATCCAAAATGTTACACTATAATGCCAGTACATCTTGAAATATATTGGAATTACAATAGACTGGTCTCCAAGATTAAATAGTTTCTCTATTTCTTTACTAAATGCTTGCGTAAAAAGAATTATTATA
>OY757911.1:117492924-117494101 GCA_963585895.1 Sepioteuthis lessoniana
TCGAAGATGACTATATCCCCAAAAGAAGAGTAAAAACCCAACGCTACAAAGTTGTCCTGTGTATGACACTAAAATGTGTCTTATGATGAGGCTCTAGTTCTGGGTATCTGCGAAATGTGGGATTCCCATTCATCGCCATTACTCCCAGTTCAACTCGAACTCGGTATGGAAGAACCTTCCAGGGTTCTATCTATAGGTCCAAGAGAACTATTTGCAACTTATTCGTATTTAAGAGAACCGTGTCATATGTGGTGCATTCAACAAGAGTTTTTTTTTTGTACAGGCATTTAAAATTGGCGTAGATCCCTGAGAATTCAGTATCTTATTGGTATACATCTTATGAGATGACTGACCAATTTTTATCATTTCAGGTTCAAATGAACAGCTACAATAGCAAATGGAATACACCCTACTAAAGCCTTATTGTCACAGCTGGTGAATTTCAAAAATGCAACTCGGACGTGAGGAAGAACGATATGCAATAAACTTCTGTTTTAAACCTGGAAAAAATGCCACAGAAACGTATGGAATGCTTCAGACTGCTTTTCGACCATCTTGCATGAATCGAGCCTCAGTTTTTGAGTGGCATAAGAGATTCACAGAAGGCAGGGAGTCTGTGAGGGATGATGAGAGATATGGGAGGAGTAAGGAAGTCAATACACCAGAGTTGATTGGCCATAGGGATAGGGTTAGGGTTACTATGTTGAGTTTTTAAGGGAGTTCAGGAAGAGATTCGGTCGGAAGAGGCGAGCACTCTTCAAATCGGGTCAGTGGCATTTCCAGCAGGACAAAGCACCAGTCCACAACTCCATTCTTGTCACAGACTATTTGACCAAGATGGGCATCAAGACAGTTCGTCACCGTCCCTATAGGCCAGACCTTGCTCCCTGTGACTTTTGGTTATTCCCTAAGCTCACAGGCTGTCGTTATGAGACAATTGAGGAGATGAAAGAGGCTGTGACGATGGTCATTGACACGCTCACACAAGTGGACTTCCATGTGGCCTTCCAGAAGTTGTCGGAACGGTAAAACAATTGCATTGCAGCCGGAGGAGATTACTTCGAAGGGGACTACAGTTTCATGTGTGTACTATCAATAAAAGTGCCCATACGAAAAAAGTCTGTAAACTTATTTAATAACCCTCTTAAGAAACAACTATACAAACATGAAAGCATCA
>OY757911.1:117494301-117534301 GCA_963585895.1 Sepioteuthis lessoniana
CCTGGCTTCGGCGAGCAAGCGAAAGTCAACCCTTCTCGTTCGGTGTCTAGTTCTCAACTCCTCTCAACTCTAAGTGACTTTTTTCAAAATCTCCCAAAATCCTCCGCGCGCTTCCGGTGCATGACGTCATTCCCACCCACTGGTCAACCTTTCTCTGTGATTTTTATTTTGACATCTATGAACGATACATCCTCCCTGCGCGCGTGTTAACACCTGCACTCGAGTTTGCACCTAACTAACCCATGTGCTGAGCCGAAAGGTTCTCAGCCTAACTAAACCCAAAGGCATAAAACGAAATCCCTCGGCCATTTATATTACATAAGTAATGATTTTCAACAAGCGATTAACAAATCATTTGAATGGTCTTAAGTTATTATCAAGAGAATAGGTTGAATACGAACTAGTCTCATATTTTGCATCAAAATCTAAAGGATTTTACAAGCATTGTATCTCTATGCTTGTTGACAGAAGGGGCAAGGAAGGTTATGTTGATGATTAAATATTTCTATAGGTGTAAGTTTTCTTTTCTTTTATAATAAATATATAAATTAAAACATCAGATATTGTATTAGTTCTAACTATATACATATATATATCTTTCATCTATGTGACTTACCGGCCTCGATTCCTTGACTGGTTATACACAGGTTGAAGCAGACGATGACGAGAAGCGGTAGCGACATTTTTTGTCCGGGCAACATGGATAGTCTTGAATGACTCCTTTCGTATGGAGTTTTTTTCTGTAAAAGAGTTAAGAGAAAATATATAACTAAACCTTAAAAAAAAGGAAATATTGTTGGTAATTTCTTGAAAAAATCGATGATTTGTCTTTTAACTATATAATCCAATTACCGTAATTTTTATATTTGATATAATGATATTATAGAGTAAGACTGCCATATTTTTTCGATGTATAAAAATGTTCTTTAATGATCTCTCAAATCTGAGGCACGATTTGTTTTCTAAGATTATGTCATTTTCTAGCAGGGTCTGGACTATAGGGAGGCTGAGGAACTGTCTTGATGCCCATCTTGGTCAAATAGTCTGTGACAAGGATGGAGTTTTAGACTGGTGTATTGTCCTGGTGGAAATGCCATGACTCGATTTGAAGAGTGCTGGACTCCTCCCGAGGAATCTCTTCCGGAACTCCCTTAAAACCTCAACATAGTAACCCTCACCCTAAGCCTAACTCTTTGGCCAATCAACTCTGGTGTATTGACTTCCTTACTCCTCCCACACCTGTCATCATCCCTCACAGACTCTCTGCCTTCATTAAATCTCTTACGCCACTCAGAAACTGATGCTCGATTCATGCAAGATGGTCGAAAAGCAGTCTGGACCATTCCGTACGTTTTTGTGGCATTTTTTCCGAGTCTAAAACACAATTTATTGCATATCGTTCTTCTCAAGTATCCTGACGTCCTGATTACATTTTTGAAATTCACCAGCTGTGACAATCAGGATTTTGTAGGGTGTATTCGAATTGCTGCTGTAGCTGTTCATTTGAAGCTAAAATCATAAAAATTGGTCAGTCATCTCATAAGATGTATACCAATAATATAGTGAATTTTAAAGAGTCTATGACAATTTTAAATGCCTGTACAAAAAACTCTGGAAACCAGAATGTACCACGTATATATATATATATACATATATACATATATATATATAAAATCCAGCGCCAAGTCTGCCGATGGTGGGAATGGTTCTATTCAATACCCATGTAATTCAAAATCCAAAAGAAAGCTCAAAGTAAAATAATAATAAAATAAATTACACACACACACATACACACACACACATATATATATATATTCAAATACTAGAGGAGGCTGTTTTTGTTTCACATAGAGCTAATACTCTTGGGAAATATATCAATCAAAATATTCTCCCTTTTATAAGGAGTAAAAAGTAGGTCAGACTGCTTACCTTATCTCGGTATGGTAACCAGTCTAAGAGATCGAAAACTGATTTCGATCCTGTAAATCTACACTAAAAATTGACCTTGTGTCATATGCAGCACATACTTATATCTGAATTCCAATAAATTATCAAATGTTAAATATTATTTTAAAACGTGTCAATCGAAAAAATCAAAACATTCCTATTTTTTTAAACCTACAAAAATAGGCAAATAACTTGATTTTAATAAAATATTTTTTATGGATTATAAATAAATTTTCTATTTCCAATCTAAGTTTCGTCGACGATTTTTTCTTGTGTTACCACATCCCTTTTAATTAATTTGATGATCTGATTTAATTACAAAATTCAAGAAATTGAGGCTGATTTTTATACATTTAAAAAATAATCACTTGGAGAAATAAATCCTTTTGATCTATTTTTAAACCCAAAAAGTTTCCCTTATTTGTTTAATGGCATATCAACATTTGTGGGAAAACCAAGTAGTTTTATTTTCTAATTTACGAGGTGCATACGATAAGTTTCCAGACTTTTTTCGTATCGACACTTTTATTGATAGTGCACACATGAAACTCTTGTCCCCTTCGAAATAATCTCCTCCGGCTGCAATGCACTTGTTGTACCGTTCCTACAACTTCTGGAAGACCCCATCAAAGTCCGCTTGTGTGAGCGCGTCAATGACCTTCGTCACAGTCACTTTAATCTCCTCAATTGTCTCATAAAGACAGTCTCTGAGCTTAGGGAATAACCACTGGGAGCAAGGTCTGGACTATAGGGAGAGTGAGGAACTGTCTTGATGCCCATTTCGGTCAAATAGTCTATGAAAAGGATGGAATTGTGGACTTGTGTATTGTCCTGGTGGAAATGCCACTGACCTGATTTGAAGAGTGCTGACCTCTTCCCTAGGAATCTCTTCCTGAACGCTCTACCTTAAAACCTCAACATAGTAACCCTAACCCTAAACCTTTGGCAAGTCAACTCTGGTCTATTAACTTACTTACTCATCCCACACCTCTCATCATCCCTCACAGACTCCCTGCCTTCCTTGAATGTCTTATGCCACCACTCAAAAACTGATGCTCGATTAATGCAAGATGGTCGAAAAGCAGTCTGAAGCATTCCATAGGTTTCTGTGGCATTTTCATAAGTTTAAAACCCAATTTTATTGCATATCATTCTTCAAAGTATCAGATTGCATTTTTGAAATTCACCAGCTGTGATAAGCTGTAGGTGTTCATTTGAACCTGAAATCATAAAAATTGGTTAGTCATCTTATAAGATGTATAGCAATAACATACTGAATTCTCAAGAGTCTACAACAATTTTAGATGCCTGTACAAAAAAGTCTGTAAACTCATCGTATGCCCCTCGTATTTTTTGATCTAATTTAGCACACACAATTATTTGCTTACATTTTAATAAAACTTAGCACATAAAATTATTTCCAATAACAGAAGTATTTTATTTAATTCTCCATCTTTATTTTCAATTTCAGAAGTAACTAGTCCGTATGAAGTCATAATACTTTATATGTAAGTAATCCGACGTGTGTGACAAATAAAGCTTCTCACTTGTTATTCCAAACTTCTGATGTTGTGCAAAACTAATCAACGTTTACTAAATAACTATACAATAATGAAAACAAATCAAATATAACTATTTCCACAATTTTTTAAAAACTTGTATTGAAACATTATCGAAAATGGCAAAGCAAATCGTCGCAAAATATTCAGCAAGTTCGTGCAAAGTGCTGGTTAGCGAGCTAGAATATCAGATTATTGTTAGTGAGTTCGATTCTCATAGTGTACTCATACTTCAGGTCTTGTGTTAGTTAAAAATGCGTCTTAAGTTGGAAAGAATTTATAGATTAGGATAGAGGAACGTTTTAATGAACTGGATTTTTACTGGGTGGCCCATTCTTCCGGCTTTGAGCCAAACTCGACTTAGTAAATGAACTTGCATAAACGGATCATCAATTAAATATACTTCCCCGGCTTTTGCTGGGTCGTCTGGCATTCGTGCTGGATGGGGTATCGATCAATGGCAAATTCGAGGCCGAAAGGCCCCCTGCTCATGATCTAGTTCAAGCTGTATTCTGGCATACGTGCCCGGATCTAGATACTGCTTGACTCATTCGATCCACATTGCACTCAGTGGGTCAATGACTTGCAGGGTTCGAGTCTCGGCTCGTTCCCGACCTTCCCCTTCCCTTTATCCCCACTTTAATCGGCTTTCGGGCTTTTGACCTTGTGTCAAGTCCTGTCTGGTGGGAGGCAGCGACAAATATCATACTTCCCTCCGAAAAAAAAATCAAATCAAAATACTTAAATGCAAAAACTACTGACGATTCGCTTTTGTGCCGTAGCTTTACTTTTGATAGTAAATGAATTTACGTAATTTATTGTGAATCCGTAAATTATCACTCATTATACAATAATATTATCCTCTGACCAAGACTCGTACAGTAAACTTCAGGTGTAGAATACGCCAACAGAATATCCCCAAAAAGAGTGTCCTGGTTTATGACATTAAACCATCTGATGGTGAGTCTACAATTCGGAAGCTGATGAGCTTTGACGAATGAGGAGTACCTTTTCCTTACTATTACTTCCAGATCCATTACTATCTGAAGTGGTAGTACCAGTTAGGGTCCGATCTATGGTTAAATTGAACTAATGTCCAGGATATGACGCTGAACTGCATCTGATGGTTAGGCTCTAGTCCTGAAGCTTAGGGGAATGTGGAGTACCCCTTCATTACCATTATTTCCAGGTAATAACTGTTAGGGTCCAATCTATTCAATCGTTTACTTGAAACTATTTTACTGTGTGCAAACAAATGAGCTCTGGTTCGTTAAAAAATTCCCTAGACACTATTCCTTTTTCAAATCATATATATTATATATATATATATATATATATGGGTTAACAAGATTTAGTATAAAATACGTAACAAGGGTTCATCATCATCATCATCATCATCATCATGTCACGCCATCAGCACGGATATCCCTGACCCTCTCGCGACTCCCTCCCTATCGTCTATTGCATCCGGCAGGTCTTCGGGTTTATATCCCGTATCGGCATAGAGGTGCTATATGTAGGTTCGAGCAGGTCGTCCTGCCTTTGCTCATCCATGTGAAGGGGTCCACAGGAGTACATCACTTATGAGCTGGTTCTTACTTTTCTGTCCCGCATGTCTGGTTCGTCTAATTTTGATAGTTTTCGTGATGGATAGTTGGTGGTTGTACAGCTGCTGCTTTGTGGAGTGCTGCCTCCAGGACTCGTTCAATATTGCTCGCAGCATAAAATTGTTTCAAATTTATTTCAAATGCAAATTGTATTACTTTAACATTGATAAAATTCAGAAATAATTTCTATCAAAAAGCGATTATCGATTTCTGGTTCTACAGAATTGCTATTTGATTTGAATTTTGGCTGGAATGTATTTGGCTTTGTTTCTTTGTATGATGGCATATTAACCTTCGTGGGTTATCTAATGCCAAAGTTATTCTTGTAGAAAAACATTAGTCGTACTATTTAACCTATAGCTGATGGATGAAGGTCTTTCATACCGTTCCTAAGGGTATTCGTCTAAAAGTGAACGTATTAGCGTGAATGGAGTTCGAACTCGCACACTTTCATGCCACTTTCCAGTATGATAACCACAACATCACGGAGATTACCCTCTTGATAAGAATAAAAGACGTCTTAAATATATTCTTTTAAAAATCCTGCACTATATCATGACATAATTAATGCCGATATATATGAATTCAGTGAGAGGATTTTGTAGAGCGTTTATTTTTCAAAATGCTCGTCTGTACCAATTCACAAGGGCTTTCTGCAAAACTCAGAGTGATGCGAATCTTACTGACTATTACAATAGAGGCGATTTTGATTCTCACGGAGTGTCCCAATTAGGAGATCTTTTGTCAGGCTAATCTAAATTTCAAAAATGCCTGTATAAATGTTATTCATTATTTTTAAAGAACGAAATACTTGATGTTGCCAACAAAACGTGTCTGTTTCCATACAACAAATTTTTAGATAGGATTTTATCCGTAGAGTGGTATACTCAATGAAATTAGATTATCTACAATCATTTCAACATAAACTTGTTTCCAATTTGAAATTCAATGATCTAAAAGCTGATAAATTGAATCGGGTAAAGAGTAAGCCTTTGATTTTTTTTAAATATAAAATTGTTTGAAATAATTTGAATTACTTTAAAACTGAAAAATTTAGAAAGAAAGTCTGTCTGGAAAATGCTAACCAATTTCTGGCATGAGAAATGCAATTCGATTTGAATTTTGGTTGGAATAAACGACTTCTTCATCATATTCAAGTCAAGAAATGTTCCGTGTCTCAAACACTCATCTCAGCAACAAAAGATATTTACAACACCTGCCAACGTCATAATCATTGTCCAGTCACGTACTTTTAAAATTCACAAGATTTAAGGGCGGTAATATGAGCAGGTTTTATTAACAATAATCCTAAAACGACTGTAAAATTCGACAAACCTCATAAGTTTCAATCATTAATGCAAGGTCAGAATTAAGATCCTTTTTTTTCTTTCGTCAAAGATCAACAGAACAATTGGGAAAATTAATTTTTTTGCTTAATCTTATGGAAAAGTCCGTTTTATGGCGCTAATTTTCCCGCATAGACGGACAAATGATGCTGACTAATGATCCATTATAAGACTTTTATTTCGGCAATGGACGCCGAAGCTGCAAGGTTCAAGATCGTTAGAGAAGGAGAGTCTCAATTATACCGCTAAAGAACGTAATTTGCCGATTGAAAAGCGTTAGTGTAAGTAATAAAGAGAGAAATACATGGGTGACATCTCGCTAAGTGAAATCTTATGTCTTCCAGAATCATACAACGGAATTTCACGATCAACAAGGTGGAAATTAATGAGAAAAATAAGCCTAGAATAGATGAGAAATAAAAACAAGTTCAAAATGAGTCCCATCGTAAAGTAATATTAAGCAAGCTAGTTTCTCAAATCATTACTAAAAGAAAGAGATCGATTCTTATATGGTTGGTTGAATATTTTGTTTTACGGCGTATCAACCCTTTCCGGGTCATTTAATGCCGAATTAAGTCATCTTTTTAAAAGTTTCAAACAATTCAGTTTAGTATGAATACAGATTTGTTTATCAAAACAGTTCTATTTCAAATAATTCAGTTTAGCATAAATACACAGTTTTAATGTCAAAAACATTTCTATTTCAAACGATTGAGTTTATCATAAGTTAACAGTTTTTGTTTAAATTTAGTTAAATGGAAAATTGAAGTGATTGAACTAGAACTGTTTGATCATTTCACTGTGTAAACAAGTGGTTGATGTTTAATTGAACTAATAAAGATAAATAGCAAAATTTGGAACTATTTAACTTTGTTATGTCCACAAATCATATATATCTTATTCATGTATGAACCGGATTTGGCATTAAATAAGCTTTAATGGTTGATATGCCATAAAATTAAGCAAAACCAAACGGCACATAAGATAATAGACCACGGTGACTCCCCCATGGGTAAATGAAACAAAGTGGAGAAATAATGAGAAAGAAAGAATGGTTAGTTGTTTGGGTTTTACGTCATATCAACCTTTGTAGGTTATTTAACACCAAATCCATTTTTATGAAAATAGTTCTATTTCAAACAATTCAGTTTATGATAAGTACACAGTTTAAATGTGAGTTCAGTTTAATTGTAAAAAAACATTTCTATTTCGAGCTATTCAGTTTAGTCAAGCAGTTTTAATTCAGCTAATTTAGTTTAATATGAGTACAGATTTTCTTTACACACAGTTAAATGTCAAAACAGTTCTATATTAAACAATTCAGTTTTGTGTAAGTACAGTTCTGTTTCAAATAATTTAGTTTAATATAAGCACGCAGTTTAAATGTAAGTACGGTTTAATTGTCAAAAACATTTCTATTTCAAGCTATGCAGTTAAGTGAAACAATTCAGTTTAGCATACGTATGCCGTAAGTTCTATTTAACCCAGAGATAGGGCCCTATCAGGTGCTACCATTCCGAGCCAGAGTGGACCTGGGAGCAATGGCAATGAAGGGGTACTCCGCATTCCCCAAATTCTCAGCATCACTGGTACCTCACATCAGATTGTTTAGTGTCATATCAGGACACTCTTTGGGGTGGGGGTCTTACCCCTCTACAGAGGTGCAGTCGGTGCATCCTACAGCCCCAGCCGACTGGGCAAAAGAAAGAATGAATGAATGAGAGAAAAATTAAATAGAGAAAAAGAAAAATACTGTCGAAAAAGAGAGCAGGAAAGGAAAAGAAAAGAAAGATAAAAGAAAGAAAGAAGAAGAAAGTAATGAAAGAAAACAAGCGAGTAAGCAAGGAAGAAATAAGAAAAAGAAAAATACTGTAGAAAGAGAAGGAAGGAAAGAAAGAGAAAGATTCAAAAAAGAAGGAAAAAAAGAAGGAGAAAGTAATGAAAGAAAACAAGCAAGGAAGAAATAAGAAAAATAAGCAGAGAAAAAGAGAAAGAAAAGTAAAATTGAACAAAAAACGAAACAAAGAAATAATGAGAAAGAAAAATGAAATGGAGAAAAAATAAAGAGAAAAGAGAGAAGGAAGGAAAAAAGAGAGAAATAATGAGAAGAAAGAAAGAAAGAAAGGAGAGGGTTGGGTAAAATAAAACAAAGTATGAAAGAGACAAATTTTAGAAATGAAAAAAAAAAACAAAGAATTCGTAAATTATGAAATTGAGAAAACAGAAAAATCCGGTCGAAAAAGAGGTGGTAGGAAAGAGAACAAAAGAAAGAAAGGTAGAAAAAAGATAGAAATAGAAAATTAAAAAAAAACAAAAAAACAGAGCATATAAAAACAAACAAAACAAGAAACAGAAAAAAAGGTCTGTGGAGCCCAGGAGGGAACCTTACAACTGTAAACAAAATCTGTTGAACAACTCCCGTAGGGAGGTTAGATAGGAATACTGTCCAAAAGTGTTGTGAGTTCGTTCTCTGGATACCCTACTGTTGTCTTTTTACCAGACTAAACTAAGCCTTATGAATATCAAACACTTCTTTTGTAGTGTGATTGGGAGTCAACTCACAGACTAATTCAACAGTGGAGTGACTGCGAAACACACCGGTCAAACGTTAGTTGTAGCTATGTACGTTATAATACAATGCTTATTAAACTACCATCAAATAACTTTGTGCTGATTTAGACCAAATGGTTCGGAACGAAAGAAAAACAGCGAACCGACGAACAAAATTTGTTAAACAAAGATCAAGAAAAACATCCATGTTAAATAAAAAAACAAAAAATAAAGCGGAACCAGACCCTGAAATTCAATTGAACGTGTGTGGCCGTAGCATCTACTGTTTTTGTATGTGACATTTCCAACTTGTTTTAATCAAGCGACGCCATATGTTTTGACTGAACGGCTACAGCATTTCACCGTTTTATCAAGACGTGAACTAGAAACGAGCAAAGCAATTTCTAAGGGAACAATGGTCTAATTAAATTCTTCGGGCGACCACAGAAGAAAGGAAAGAAAATCAAGAAAAACGCATAAAAACAAAGGCATTGAAGTCTACAATAAATGCTTCCCGTTTAGAGCAGAGGCTTTCAAACTTTTTAAATCAGGACCATTTTTAAAAAAATAAAATTGTCAACGCAAACACCCGCTGGGCGAGAAATGATTGATTGATGGATTTTATATCCACATGACCAGAGTTTAAGGAATTGTGTACATTGCATGCATATTTATTGCATTTATGTTTATTTACCATGTATACATATACATACATTTGAATATATATATATATATATATATATATATATATATAGCGTTCATTGCAAGGCTCTTCGTATATGAATTGAGGTCTCGGCAGCCGTTGAACGGATGTATGTAAACAACAGTAATTGTGATTGATAACCGTTAAAAATTTACTTCGCAGCTAATGGCTCCTCGTGGCTGAATGGTTAGAGGCTTTGGCTTGGCGTTTGAGTCAACCAGGTTTCGCTCCCAGCTACGTGAAGCTACTGTCTAGCCACACGGATGAGTTCTGATAGAACGAAACAGATCTGACTGTGGATGACTATATATATATATATATATAAGTAAAAAAAAGTAAAGTTGGCAACCGTAGTCGAGGGTGACCAGAAGGCTCCTTTTCAATAGCTACAATACTGAGGTGTAGGGGAGGGCCCCACTCCTTTCCCTGGATTGCTCCACTTTACCCTTGATCCTTACCCTATATTGCTGAGTGTTAAGCAAGGCGGTATCAAGTACCATTTTTAAAGTCTTTGGTATGACGCAACCAAGGATTGAACCCAGGTCTTCTGGACCATTGGCGAACACTCAAACCACTAGAGCAATGAGCCTTCTTATACATATATATATATATATATATATATATATATATATATCATCATGTCGTGCTGGTAGCACGGATATCCCTGACCCTCTCTCACACAGCTGCTGAATGTATGTTCGTGCTGGTCGTCCTGCCTTAGCACGGCCATGTGTGGGGTTCCATAAGAGTACATCTCTTATGAGTTCGTCCCTACTTCTCCAGCAGTGTCCTGCATGTCTGGTTCGTCTAACTTGAATAGTTTTCGTGATAGGAGGCAAGTGGCCGTACAGTTGGTGTCTTGTGGGGTGTTGCCGCCAGGACTTGTTCAAGATTGCTCGCAGCATTCTTGTGTAATTGCCGTCTAGCTTCTTCTCCAGTCGTTTTGTTAGAGTCCATGTAGTGCACCCATATATATATATGTATATATATATTCTTGTATCTATCTATCTATCTTTATCCAGTCAGCTGGGGCTGTAGAATACACCGACTGCACCTCTGCAGAGGGGTAAGACCCCTGAATGAGTGTCCTGCATATGATACTATACAATCTGATGCTTGGGTTCCAGTAATACTGGAGCTTTGGGGAATGTGGAGTACCCCTTCAGTGCCATTGCTCCCAGTTCCACTCTAGCCCAGAGTGGCAGCGGGTTATAAGGGCCCTATCTGTGGTTTAAATAGAATTAACTGTATGCTTATGCTAAACTGAATTATTTAAATTAGAACTGCTTGTCTAAACTGAATGGCTTGAAATAGATATGTTTTTGACAATTAAACCGTATTTACATTTAAACTGCGTGCTTATGCTAAACAAAATTATTTGAAATAGACCTGGGTTTTTTAAACTCAACCTCTACTTACACAGAACTGAATTGTTTAATATAGAACTGTTTTAACATTTAACTTTGTGTAAACAAAATCTATACTCATAATAAACTGAATTAGCTGAATTAGAACTGCTTGACTAAACTGAATAACTCGAAATAGAAATGTTTTTCACAATTTAACTGTACTTACATTTAAACTGTGTACTTATGCTAAACTGAATTTTTTGAAATAGAACTGTTTTCATAAAAATGGATTTAGCGTTAAATAACCTACAAAGGTTGATATGCCATAAAACCAACCAACTCTCTCTCTCTCTCTCTCTCTCTCTCTCTCTCTCTCTCTCTCTCTCTCTCTCTCTCCACATATATTTTTTATAATTTTTTGTATAGTTTCTTAGGTGTTTTCTTGCGCAAGATTACTTGATATTCAGTGTTCCTATCTAATATATATAATTTGCAAAGTATTGTTTGCTTTCAAATATTCATATCTGATAACAATTCTTAAACTATTATATGGTTGAAAGTAATTATTTCTATCTAATAATAATCATTTGTTTGCATAATTACCTAATAATAATAATCCTTCTTAGGCAGCTATAACTTCAAATAACTATTCTAATACAAATATAAAGTATTCCTATCTAATAAAAAACAAATTTCACACAGTTCCATAGTTTTAAGTATTAATTGACATTTCTTGACATACAATTAAATGGCGTCAAGTAACTAATGATAATCCTTAGTAAACAATATTAGCTTCAAGTTACTGTTCTTGATATAAATAGTTTGCACAGTTATATGGTTTCAAGTATTCGTATTTAATGTGAATAACTATATACAGATCTATTAGACTGATAGATTAAAGCCTTAGAGGTACAACAACCAGTACAATTACAGTAGATCTGGGAGTAATGGCAACGAAAAGGTAATTCACTCTCCCCAGTTGACGAGAACTATAGTCACACCATCAGACAAAGTGTAGTGTCCCATTTAGAGCACTGATAAAAGAAATTTAAAAAATTCTGGCATGGTTTATGTCAAATATTAAATTCCTGGATATGTTTTTAAATGTAAAAATTTTTATTTTTTGCAGGATAGCCAGTAGATAAGGATCCTAAAGTTAAACAGAACTTCTCAAAAGAGTCTTGCACAGTCGGTTGGGGCTGTAAAATGCACCGACTGCACCTCTTCAGAGGGGTAAGATTCCCCCAACGAGTGTCCTGATATGACATTAAGCAATCTGATGGTATGGTTCCAGTAATGCTGGGAATTTGGGAAATGCGTTGTCCCCTTTTATAGCCATTGCTCCCAGGTCCACTCAGGCCCAGAGTGGTAGCACCTGATAGGACCCTATATATAGGTTAAATAGAATTAATGGCATACTTATGCTAAACTGAATTGTTTGACTAAACTGAAATGTTTTTGAAAATTAAACAGTACTTACATTTAAACTGTGTGCTGATGCTAAACTTCATTATTAGAAATAGAAATGTTTTATTGTCATTGAAATTGTATTTACACTAAACTGAATTGTTTAACATAGAACTGTTTTTTTACATTTACGTGGGCCCTTCAATAAGTTTCCAGACGTTTTTTTTGTAAAGGCATTTAGAATTGTCGTAGACTTTTCAAAACTCACCAGGACAATACACCAGTCCACAATTCCATCCTTGTCACAAACTATTTGACCAAGATTGGCATCAAGACAGTTCCTCACCGTCCCTATAATCCAAACGTTGCTCCCTGTGACTTTTGCTTATTCCTTAAGCTCAGAGGTTGTCGTTATGAGACAAATGAGGAAATGAAAGAGGCTGTGACGAAGGTCATTGACACGTTCACACAAGAAGACTTCCATGGGGCCTTCCAGAGGTTGTTCGAACGGTACAACAAGCGCATTGTAGCCGGAGGAGACTACTTCGAAGGGGACTATAGTTTCATATGTGTACTATCAATAAAAGTGTCAATACAAAAAAGTCTGGAAACTTATTTAATGATCTTCGTAACTGTGTGTAAATCATACCTGAACTTATGCTAAACTGAATAAGAAATCTTTTTCACAATTAAACAGTACTTACATTTAAACTGCGTGTTTATGCTAAACTGAACTGTTAGAGATGGAACTGTTTTTGACATTGAAACTGTACTTACACTAAACTGAATAGTTATATATAACTATTTGAATGAACTGAATAGTTTGAAATAGAAATGTTTTTGACAAGCTGTATATTCATGCTAAACTGAATTGTTTTAAATAGAAGTGATTATTTACATAAAACCGGCTCATTGGCCTAGTGGGTAGAGTGTTCCCCAATGGTCAGGAAGATATGGGTTCAATCCCAGGTTGTGACATACCAAAGACTTTTAAAATGGTACTTGGGGCTTCCTTGCTTAACACTGCATTATAAGGTAGATATCAAGGGTAAAGTGGAGCAATCCAGGGAAAGGAGTAGCGCCCATTCCTATACCTCGATATAGTAGCAATTGAAAAGGGAGCCTTCTCGTCGCCCTCGACTACGGTTGCCAACTTACTATTTACATAAAAATGGATTTGGCGTTAAATAACGTACAAAGGTTGATATGCCATAAAATCAAACCAATCAAAGGAGTCCCTATAGACACCTAGTGGTGAATAACATTTTAGCGGGGTGAACCAAAATATAGGAATCCACAATGGGTGGATTTACGAGTTAGCTTTAATCCTATTTACCAACCCCTCCGCTCGGTAGGATATGACACAAGGCCAATTTTTAAGCGGAGTTTAACAGGTTTGAATTCAGAGTTTTCCTTCTCCTAGACTAGTTGTCTCACCAAGGTTGAAGAACCCAGTCTGTCTTACTATTTACCCATAGCTGGAGGGAGAATAATTGGATTCATACCTTTCCCAAGGGTATTAGTGCTATGTGAAATGTAATCAGTCTCGTCCAGGATTTGAACTCGTGTCGCCGTGTCCATTTCCTAAGACGATAACCATTACACCACAAGTTAGCATTAATGCATCTCTAATTCGTTTGCCTGATGCTAAGGGCGATTTTCAGTCGAATCCACATTCACCAAGGAGCAACATTGGTATAAGTATATTTGTAATGTAAGCAAAGTTGGCGGCCATCGTCAAGGGCAACCAGAAGACTCCCTTTTCAATAGCTACAACTCTGGGGTGTAGGGGAGGGTGCTACTCCTTTCCCTGAATTGTTCCACTTTACCCTCAATAAGTACCTTATATTGCTGAGTGTAAAGCATGGAGGTATCAAGTTCCATTTTAAAAGTCTTTGTCATGACGCGACCTGGGATTGAACCAAGGTCTCCCGGATCATTGGCGAACACTCTACACACAAGACCAATAAACGGAATTAAAGACAATATTAAAGTATTTGTAGATACAAGAAAATTTAACTTTTTTTAATACATAAGCTACATATGACGGCGCCCGTAGGGTAATGGGCACAACGACCCGAGTTCAAATCCGGGACGAGGCTGTTTGCATTTCACATACCACTAACATTGGGAATCCAATTATTCTCCCTCCAACTATGCGTAAAATAGTGGAAAAGACAGACTCTTAAACCTTGGTATGGCAACGCGTCTAGGAGAAGGAAAACTCTGAATTCAAACCTGTTAAACACTGCATGAAAAATGTACCCAGTGACACATGCTACGCGTGTAGAGGGGCAAGTAAATATATTCATGCAAATGTTATTTAGAAGAAAGAATACACAAACGTTTCCCAACAGCTAAAACTATATTCAACATTGGTCCCTAGACAAGCAGTATGTTAAAAGGGTACAAAAACGGAAAACAACCGAGTCAGCTGAGACTGTAGAATATACCGATGGCATCTCTACAGAGAGACAAGACCCGCCCCCAACGAGTGTCCATGATATTAAAAAATCTGATGGTGAGGCTCCAGCAATATCAAAGTTTTAGGGAATGCGGAGTACCCCTTCATTGCCATCGCTCTTAGGACAACTCTAGCTCAGAGAGGAGCACCGGATAGGGCCTTATCTATAGGTCAAATAGAAATGTTTGACATTTAAACTGAGTGTACACAAATGACTGATGCTAAATTGAATTGTTCAAAATAGAACTGTTTGATCATTTATGTTAAACTGATGTTTAATTGAATTGTCAGTGATACATATCAATACTTAAAACAATTTAACATTGTTGACTTTTGCTAAATTGAATTAATCGAAAGAGAACTGTTTGATCATTAACAGTATGTATCTACAAAATATGTTTACGAAACATATTAGATATATATGTAAAAATAGGATTTGCTATTTAATATCCAACAAGGCTTGATATGCCATAAAACCAAACCAAAGCAAAAACGTAAAACAATTTTTTTTAATAAGGGAAAGTAAAATAACCGATCGGCTTTACCGTTCCCAGATAGAGTCCGAGACACACCTCTCCAGCTCAAAGAACTATGGCAAAAGAGATCGAGAACAGCTTTCCAAAACTGTCCCTTGACACCACGTGGCATCGAATAGACACTCCTATTCTCTCAGAGAGAGGATTATTTATAGTTTCCCTTCTCTCATTATGACATGCAAGCAGAAATCGCTGAATCATACAGACTAAATGCTAGATATCCTATACCTCGTGGAATGCCTGATTTGGTGTGATGATCTCTCAAGATGTGACGTTCATAGACAACCCGTTCATATACAATTCGTACAAAGCAGTCTCTTTTAATTAGACGAACAATTTGGTTCTAAACGAAAATATTCGGATTTTTTCGGTGTCGTTAACGACGTATATTTTCGTATTTTCACCAACGTAAACATTTAAAAACAAGCATATTTTAAACAAGTTATTTTATAAAAAAAGAAAAAAGAATCCTAAGATATCTCTTTTCATAATAAGTTATGAGACGTCTTAGAAGATCATTTAATAAAAACAATAAAAATATACAGTAGATTTTTAAAAAGAAAGAAAAATAATGAATGAATAGAATTAGAATACAATGCCTGAAATTTTAATTCTTATCAATTGAAAAATAGTCTTAATGAATTAAATTGAAATGAAACTATTATTAACGAAAAATCTTGCTCTGATTAAAGAGATCCGGATCTTCGATTGTCAAGTCAGTTTCAGAATTACTAGGTTTTGATGACTCAATATTCCATTTGCGATAACTTTTCTGTATTCTATGAAAAAAATACTGATGAAACCGAAAATATCTTTAAAATTAACCTTTCTCATCATAGCATTCGGTGAGACTAAAAAAAGAATGTCGATAATATTTGGGGGGAGGGTAATTAGAAATTAAATTTGATTACATAGGATGCATGAAAAAGCTTTAGACGCTCTGAGCTAGAATATACTTTTTTGAAATCTTCAATAGCACTTCCAATCCCACAGAATTATTGTGTCATATTTTTGATCATCACTAAGTGCTTGCTCTACACTCATGTCCCTTTGCCAGATTAAGGCATTCTTAGTAAATAACTTTAGAGTTTCGCCATGGAACAATAGTTACCAGTCTTATCTAGCAGATCAACACTTCTGTGTTGTAATTTCGATTATCATCATGTGCCCTATACTCATGTCCCTAGGCCACACTAGCATTGCGAATAAGTAATGAACTTAGCAGTGAAGATAAGTTAGAACGCTGACAATGTTGAATTTACTACGATCTTGCATGGCATAATAGTTTGTGGGCTCGGCTAGCAGACCGTTGAAATTCTCACCGGGTGTCTTAAACTTCTGGCCTGAGACTAAATGAAGCAAACCCTAGTAAATTATTACTTCTGTACTAAGATAGTTTATTATTGTACTTCTTACTTTTGATATTTTCTTTGTGTGTTAATTGTGTATACAATGCAGGGTATAAAAAATACAAAAGAGAAATGGACAAAAGGCTTCAAGACAGATGACCTCGGAATCACTAAGAACTACACAGGCATAACAATTACTGTTATAGCTACTAAAGCTTATAATGCCCTGCTTCGAAATCGTATGCAACCTGAAGACGATAAAATTCTTAGGAAAAATCTGATCAGCTTTCGGAGAAATCGATCCACATCACAGATCTGTCGAAAGTTTCATCGATTGAAAGTAAAGTATACATAAACAAAGGAAGGGCGTGGATAGCTATTGACAGGCAATTTGGTATATGGAAATCTGATCTTTTGATAGAATAAAATGGGATTTCTTTCGAGCTGTATCCGTGTCTCTACTACTGTATGAATCCACCACCTGGACTCTAAAGAAACGGATGGAGAAAAAGTTAGATGGACTCTAAACAAAAATGTTAAATCCTGTTTGGAACAAATCCTCGAAGTAACACGTTGATGTACGCACAGACAGATAAGCGAGGTTCTCTTATGGAATCCTATAAAGGAATGCACCAGTATTAGTCAACTAGCAAAGATTTACATGCAACACCCCTATTCGAACAATGGACGGTGTCTCGGAGACTTGCCAGGAGCCATAGAAAGATTGAGACGGATGGTGGGAGAGCCTCTGGGAATCCCATGCTATCGACTCGACCTGATGATAATATATTCACACACACACACACACACACACACACACACACACACATATATATATATGTATATGCGAGGGTCATGAAGAGATGAAGTCATTAGTTTGAAGAGATGAATGATCGAAGATGATTCAGTAAATAAGGTGAATTTTGCCTTAGGCGTTTGTCAAAAGAGCCATGAAGAAGCTATGTTTACAGTTGTTCCTTTTTCAAGGAAATCAAAGCTATGGAAACAGTCCTGCGTAAAAAAAAAAAAAAAAAAAAAAAAAAACATTAGCGGAAACACAGTGTGTTTTCACATTATAGATAGTTTTTTCCACTCGAGGTCGTAGTATCAAGTTCATGTTTTGCCCATTTATAAATATGTTTTTTTACTCTAACAAGTTTCTTGGTACATATCACGCTTTCTTCGGTAAATTTCATATTGTTTGATATTCTCTCCCATCAAATATTTGATAACTGTTCTGGAGCACTGTGTTTTGTTTTCTGACGTTTTGAATATCCTCAAAAATATTTTTGCGTGATCAAAATAAGATTTGCGATGAACCAATTTCAAACAATGCAGAATTTGAGAATTAATTTTTTTTTATTTATTGCGGACTTTTTGTCTTCATCTTGGTAGTTTTTGTGTATTTCTTTTTTCACTACGTTTCGGCCAAATTTCACCTCTGGTCTTCTTCGGGTGATTAACCGTGACCTCGGATGGCGCAGCGGATAGAGGCATTGAGTCTCAACGGTTCCAGGTAAGCATTGTCAGAAGATAGCGGTTTCAAATCCTACCCAAGCAAGCCAGAGGTTTACTTGGTCAAAAAGGTGGTACGATAGACAACAACTATGGAAGGCAGTAATTATTGGGGATACGGTTACAAGACTCAGCATTCCTATCCGAGGTCGCGGTAAATCACCTGAAGAAGGCCAAACGTGAAATTTGGCCGAAACGTAGTGAAAGAAGAAACAACACAAAAACTACCAGATGAGGACAAAAAGTCCGCAATAAATAAAAATTAATTCTCAGATTAAGAAGCCTCATCTCAAAAATGATTCTAATTAAAGACATTGCAGAATTAATATTTCTGGAAAAAAATTCAGAAAAAATCTATATTCTACTTTATTTAAAAAATTCCCTTATCTATTGAATGACCTTCTCCCCCCACTCTCTCTCTCTCTCCTCTCTTTGTGTACCAAACACGTACACACGCACACACACACACATATATATATATATATATATATATATATATATATATATATAACCGACCAAACGTCTTGATTCCATGATAACAGACTGCTTATTTTTTTCTAAACTTTTAGTCGAATTCCTTAAATGATTAGTTTTGTATTTCAGTCACCACACCCTGGCTTGAATTACTAAGTGCTTTCCATGAAAGTTAATGACCCGATCAGCAGCCATTGACCAGCGAATGATCATTGATTAATGATTCTTTTATTTAATTTTGGTCAGTCGCAGGTGCGACCATTACTGTGGTGTACCTGACAATGCCGAGAAGCCGTTAGTCATGGGACGTTAGACAAATAACGGTCATTCGGATGCCAAATCGTTAATAAAACTAAATCTAAAAGAAAAAAAAAAGGACCAGAGTTAAATCTCCACGCAATGTAATTGCCTAAGTGAACGATCAACTCGTTCACCGAAGACGGCAGAGACAAAAGAAACACTGCAAGAATATAAACAGGCTTCAAACGATACGAATGAACCGGATGGAAAATTGAACTAGAAAACTAGAAGAATTTCCGTGGTACTTTAACGAAAAGCAAAAAGAAAAGGCAAGTTGGGAGTTATATGAAGATGCAGTGAGCTGCTCTGAACAAATCCAGGAAGTAGCATCCTTGAAAAACTCAAATGTACTGCCACTTCTTTCCCATCTCACAAATCATCCAAGTAATTCGATTAAGACATACAGAGCATTGCTGGAAAATTCAAGACCAACTCTGGGCAAGCACCGGATGCCGTCTAAAGGACTAAAGCAGAGCGATTGCAAGGAGGTATGAATGATGAAAGAGTTTGAAAGGAATGCATGCTGTCAACACGATTTCGTGATGATGATGAATAAAGAATTAAGCAAACTCTTTAGACAGAAACAGAGGCTTAATGTTCGTCAATGATCCGGGAACCTGGGTTCAATCCCGGGTCGCGTTATACCAAAGACTTTTAAAATGGTACTTGATACCTCCTTGTTTAACACTCAGCAATATAAGGTACGTATCAAAAGTAAAGTGTAGCAATCCAGGTAAAAGAGTTGCGCCTTCCTTAACGAAGTAGCTATTGAAAAGGGAGCCTCGACTACGGTCGCCAACATATATATATATATATATATATATATATATATATTGACTTCTACGGAACGAAGCTGCAAAAAAGCCAATCAAATGAATTCTCCTGATGGGTGCGAAAAATGGTAACACTCGAATACTAGAAAAGGGACAGTCAGTCAGTTAGAACAAGTAACGACTTATATTCCGAGGCTTGCGAAACCACTCCCACCCCATCAGGGGACTTCAATTTAGCACTTCTTTTATTTACCCAAAAATATCACTTCACGTCTTTTGGATTGATTAATTGGTTTTTAACAGAACGTCAAACCGTCTAGAATAATTTTATGCCTTGAAGTTAAAAATCGGGTTTATTGTTGGCCATATTTGAATTTTTAATGTAATTGTTTCTTTGGGTTTTTTTTTTATACGGTCCTATCGAAAACGAATAGTTTTTAAAACGATCTATTTGACCAACAAACAGGATAATTTGACCCTAACAGGATAATTTTAGTCAATGTTCTAGTGAACCTCGGAGTAATGGTAATGAGTGATAACTCTTTACTCTTTAGATCTCTAGATGCTCTTTAGTGTCAAGCCCAGGTCATTCCTTTTTCATGGGGGGGTCTTATCTTTCTGTAAAGGACACAGTCAGCGTAAGCACAACAGTCGACGAAAATCGGTCTTGAGAATGATTGAAAAACAGTTATAGAATAAGCTGCTTTTTTTCCGTGACCATGTATCTGACTTTTTCTTTGTTCCTGATGTGAACTTGACGTCATCACTTTCTCTTGAATCTGTATTTCGTAACTGTCGTCGATACCCGGCAGCGTATCACGTATACGTCCAAGAAAAACAAAGGTCGAGCAAGAAAATAATAACACTGAATTTTTTTTAAATTTCAGGCTGGCTACCCCGACAAAAAAAATAGCTGATGAATGATAACCCAGTAAAATCCTTCAGTTCATGCTTGCCCCTAAGAATTCTCTTTCAGCTAAATATTTTTCGATCCTTACAAGAGTCTTTCGTTACGTGTGTTGCGAAAATTGAACACAAGATCAGATAGTGTATTAAACTTCTGGACAGTTCCCGCAGAAATATTTAAGAAGTTAATACAGGCAGAAGATGATCATATTCGATCAATCTTAACTACGTAACGTTACACTATTAAAGAGTTTGTCATGGTACAAGTGCAGGTTATCGACATAATCTGGGTAAAGATTAGCTCCTTAGATGCATCAAATTTACAATAAGATCCAGGATTCGTTGTGTACCAACATTATGAAAGAATTTTAGGCCTTAATGAGCATACTGCAGCTTTCTAATTGGCCCACGTAAGAATTCAGTTTTATATTGGCAATCTCTTTTTTTTACCGAAGAGAAAAAAATTTTCTTGTGAAAATAGTTACGGAACCTTCAACGTGAAATTACCTCGATTATTTTAGTAAAGCAGCCTGCCAATCGAAAATGGTTGCCCTTGCTTGATCTAAGGTAACATTATTTTACTTATGTCTGATCAGATAAGTGATCAATGGAAGCTGAACTACTCACTATCTTTAAATGAATAAGATATATCACTGATGAGACGCAGATTACATAATAGCTATCTGAGACAATGGACTCGATGACCCAAGTCAAAATTTTGGACGAGGCTACTTCGCTGAACCTTAACGTCTTTAAAAATCCATCTCTATTCTCTGTCCTAGATTTGGGTAAATGGTAAATGGTCCCACTAGCGTTTGTAAGGGTAACACGTAGAAGGGAAGGAAACCTGTAAATTTAAACCTCCTACCACTGTGGGAGGATACTTACCGCTATAATATGGCAAGAACGAAGTACAGGAATCCTTAAGGGAGTCGTAAATTGTGTCCAGCCTCGATCTGGTAACTTCTTTGTATGAACTAATATCAAGTTGCATTGTACATTGCCCCTTCCTTAGACAACATTTGCAGTATTGGCAACAGCTGGTTTGTCATACAACTCTTCCCTGGTCTGAACTGGGATCGAGGTGCAGATCAATAGAGTCGAACGAAACTAACTAATACAACAACATACAATAATTTTCACATTTGATATTACAATATTATATTATCATAGCATGCTACCAGCAAGCAAGAACAAGTTTTGTAAATGTAGCTTGATAAAGCAATAGAGAAGCGTGTGCCATGTTCATTTATTGACAGCTGACACTTTATGATTGAAGATAATAATCCTTGAGATTTCAAAACTAAAAATTCAAATGTAGCGATATTTTTACAATAAACATTCTCAGGTAGCGTGTTCGTCACGTTATTTTAGTGGTATATATATATATATGTATATATGTATATATGTATATACTTTTATTTATATATATATATGTTTTTTTTTCACAATGTCAGAGTTATAGAAATAGGTATAAAAATAAAAATAATATATATATATATCATCATCATCATCAAGACGTGCCGCCAGCACGGATATCCTTGACCATCTTTCGCCACTTTTCCCTATCGTTCATCACCTCCGGCAGGTCTTCTGGGTTACATCCTGTGTCCTCACATAGCTACTGTATGTAAGTTTATTTTATTTTCATATATATATATATATATATGTGTGTGTGTGTCTTTCACAATGTTATAGAAATAGGTATAAAAATAAAAATAAAATTATATATATATATATATAAATGTATATCATTTTATTTATACTTATAGAAACAGGTATAAAAATAAAAATAATATATATATATATTTATATATATATATATATATATATATATATATTTTATTTTTTATATTTATACCTATTTCTATAACTCTGACATTGTGGAAAAAAACAGATGAGCCAATTTGTAAATAAGAAAATATTTGACGAACTGATCCTATTTACCCAATCCCTTCGTTCGGGCAGGATATAACACAAGGTCAATTCTTATAGCGGAGTTTAGCAGGTTTGAATTCAGAGTTTTCCTTCTCCTAGACTAGTTGCCTCACCAAGGCTGAAGAACTTAGTCTGCCCTCCTATTTACCCATAGCTGGAGGGAGAATAATTGGATTCATACCTTTCCCAAGAGTATTAGTGCTATGTGGATATGAAGGATATTTCACGAACTGATATTTTGGAAAAAAGATTAGATAAAAAAAGAAAAGACTGAAAATATCCGTACTGCTTGAAAATAATTAATCAGGACCGCAGTGTCTGGCCAAAAGAAAAAATCCCGACAAAGTCACCTAAGCAAATCCGTAAAAATGATCTATACACTAAGTAGAGCAAAATTAAAAAAATCTAAAAATGCCAGACACAACCTCTCTGGGTTTCACCTAAAGGATTTTCAGCAATTATCCTGAAGATCCGTTCGTCAAAACCTGGGTCGGTAGTTTTTAGCTCTTTTAGGTATACGTAAATATATTGAGGTTGCTGGAGCAAAATACGGAATAATCTTTAAGATGTTTTTTTTTTTCGTTTGATTTGTCCAATTTTTGAAAAAAATACTCGATGAATCTAAATTTTCATGATTAACTTCATTATTCAAGCAATTTTTCATGAAAATTCAGCCCAAAATGAGTGAGCAAGAAAAGAAACAACAAAGAATCTATGATTTGCTTAACGTCAAAACCAAACCAAAATCTATTTATCTACCGTATATAAAACAAAGAATTTATTTTTTACAGAAAAGAACTTTTTAATGAAAAAGGAAGAGAAGAGGATTGAAGAAAAAACGAAAATATGTTTTAACTGCTATCGGGACGGCCCTGCAACGCCAGTAAGAAAGCATCATAATGGATTGAAAGTCCACGAGAAAACTGTGAGGATAAGAATTAAACAAGATTTAAGCCCAGACCTTAACCAACTTGACTACAAAACAAATGCAACTTCCGTGTAAATATCGGTTCACTGATGACTGTTATTTTGGAGAAATGGAATGAGATGTCTAAAGAATTTATTTTGAAGGTATGCAAATGGTTTCAAATTTGTGTTGATACAATAATTGAGAAAAATGGTGACCATGTTGAGAAAATTTAAAGTTGTATGTCCTTCTTATTTTGTTGTTTAATTTTTAAAATGAAAATTCATCTTGTTTTATAATAGAGTCATTTATTATAATACTAGAATATTCATAATTTTGCTTCCACAAGTATAAATATATATATATATATATATATATATATATATATATATGTGTGTGTGTGTGTGTGTGTGTGTGTTTATCAAATCCCTCTTCCAAGAGTAGGATGCGAAACAAGCTCGATTTTTAAAAGTGGTTTGGACTCACAATTTTCTTTCTCCTAAATTGGTTGATAATAAAGTATTAAAGATTCCAGTCTGTTCTATTATTTATTTAGGGGTGAAAGAATAGTCAGATTTATACCTTTCCCAAAGGCATAAGTTCTATGTGATAAGCAAACTGAATTGTCCATTTCCGATGATGATAACTTTTACACCTCGAGCGCTCCCTTGAAAAAGATAAAAAAATCAAGCATCGGTTGCATCATAGCCGCAAGTATGGGACATTCAGTGAGAACTGAACTCACTATTCAGTAGCAATTGAATCACGAGACTAGCTTGCTCAACATTACAACGCAATATGGGTATATATATATATATATATATATGTCCGTAAATGAATTGCAGTGTGGTACTTAATGTTTTTATTTCATATAATTCTGCTCTAAACGTATTTCGGACATCACAGTCTTTTTCAGGAGACTAAGAATGTCTATGGTCTCCTCTGCTTCAAGCTTTAACACAGAAGATTATTTACAATGAAGATTGTTTTGATAGGGGTGTAATTCTTTTAAATCAAATTTTGTGTGTGCGTGTATGTGTGTGCGTGTGTATATGAAGCTGTGTGTGAAGGATACTTATATTAGATAAAAACTCAAAGTACCACATTTAAATTGATTTATGGTCCTATTCATTTAGAAATAGTTACTTTTCTCTCGTTAGGCAACAAAAAAATTTATAATGTTTGCAAATTTGAAAATGAGACGAAAAAGATAGAGAGACAGGAAAGAAAATTTGTCAGTTAGAGACCCGAAGCAACAGACGACTTTCAAGCCTCATTCAAAAGAATTAAGGTATATAAGCCTGTACATGTCTGTGCGGAGATGCAGGAACATATTAAGAGTTGTTACGAATTGAATTATGAAATGATTGTCAAGATACGAGGTGCATACGATAAGTTTCCAGACTTTTTCGTACGGGCATTTAAATTTGTCGTAGACTCTTGACAATTCAGTATGTTATTGCTATACATCTTATGAGATGACTGACCAATTTTTATGATTTCAGCTTCAAATGAACAGCTACTGCAGCAATTGGAATACACCCTACTAAAGCCTGATTGTCACAGCTGGGGAATATCAAAAATGCAATCTGACACTTTAGAAGAACAATAGGCAATAAAATTGTTTTAAACTTTGAAAAAATGTCACCGAAACGTATGGAAATCTTCAGACTGCTTTTGGAGCATCTTGCATGAATCGAGCATCAGTTTTTGAGAGGCATAAGAGATTCAATACTCTTCAAATCGGGTCAGTGGCATTTCCACCAGAACAATACACCAGTCCACAACTCTATCCTTGTCACAGACTATTTGACCAAGATGGGCATCAAGACAGTTCCTCAGCCTCCCTATAAGCTCACAGGCTGTCGTTATGAGACAATTGAGAAGATGAAAGAGGCTGTGACGAAGGTCATTGACATGCTCATACAAGATGACTTCCATGGGGCCTTCCAGAAGTTGCTGGAACGGTACAACAAGTGAATTGCAGCCAGAGGAGACTACTTCGAAGGGGACTATAGTTTCATGTGTGTACTATCAATAAAAGTGCCCATACGAAAAAGTCTGGAAACATCGTATGCACCTCGTACCTTGTAATGAAATAGACTGCAGGCATAATTGGTGTGATGCCTGCACCAAATATTAAGTGATAAACGAGCTAAAACAATTTTAGCCATGTTACGAACACAGCTCGTTGATTCCGTTTTCCGTGCAGTCATAATGCATCTGTCTTTTTTTTTTTTTTTAGACGGGAACGTCGGGTGATTTCTAATAACTCAAATATATTGTGTTTATGTCTGTTTTTCATGTGTGAACTCTCAAATGAACAATGTTTTCGTTGATGTTAAATAAAAAAAAAAAAAACAGTTCAGGAAAAAAAGTCACTATAAAGAAATAGGACAATTCGTCGGAGTGTCTGTAGATCATTGTGTATCGCTATTCATGAGTGAAGATCGGTCAAAGATCACCTGAAATGACTTGTTTAGGAGAAAGAATGAAAATATAACATCAACTGGTGATGTTTTTGCATGTAATTTAACATATTCATGTAAAAAAAGAAAAATGCCGTTTCATCCTCTTAGATCAGATCGGTATCGCTGAAAGAAGAAGAAAAAAAGGATATACCTATTTGGATTTAGTATAATTATTGGGAATATATGAACACATTACTAGTGCAGTTTTTAGTATAACTCAATATTTGAGGTCTACCTCAGGATTTAAGGTCTACCTCAGGATATTAAGTCTACCTCAGTATATGAAGTTTACCTTAGCATTTAAGCCTTGAATTTCCTTGTGGGGCGTTGTGTTAGTATTGTGAATAATAGAAGGATCCCTTTTCAATAGCTACTAGTAGATAAATTCACCTACCTAGAAAGTAGCATCTCATCAACCGAAAAATACATCGACACACGACTGACGAAGGCATGGACTGCTATCGATAGGCTCTCGATCATATGGAAATCAGACCTAACCGATAAAATGAAACGCAGATTCTTCCAGGCAGCGGTTGTGTCGATACTGCTATATTGATGCACTACATGGACGCTAACTTAACGGCTGGAGAGGAAGCTAGACGGAAATTACACAAGAATGTTGAGAGCAGTATTGAACAAGTCCTGGCGACAGCACCCCACGAGACACCAACTATACGGACACTTGCCCCCCATCACGAAAACTATACAGGTTAGACGAACCAGACACGCGGGACACTGCTGGAGAAGCAAGGACGAGCTCATAAGTGATGTACTCCTATGGACCCCCACATATGGCCGTGCAAAAGCAGGACGACCAGCTCGAACTTACGTACAGCAACTATGTGAGGACACAGGATGTAATCCTGAAGACCTGCCGGAGGCGATGAATGATAGGGAGAAGTGGTGAGAGAGGATCAGCGATATCCGTGCTGGCGGCACGACATGATGATAATGATGATGACTACACCGAGGTGTTGGGGGGTGCTACTCCTTTCCCTGGATTACTCCACTTTACCCTCGATACGTACCTTATATTGCTGAGTGTTAGGCAAGGAGGTATCAAGTACCATTTTTAAAGCCTTTGGAACATTGGCGAACACTCTACCCACTGGACCAATGAGCTCCCCAACGTTTTAAATCGTCACGAGTATTTCTGTGAGTTAATGTATCTATTCTAGACAATATCTACGACTCGACTTGTGAATCCAAGTCATTTGAATTGTAATGAAGACAATGCAATCTACCTCAGTAGTCAAGATATTCTATATTTTTCTACGTGGTTTACCGAAGCATTTGAGCCAGGAGTCTTCATCTGAATCATTGTGTTAGTATTGTCAGTAATTGGTCATCTACCTGTGTATTTAAATTATTTGAGTCGTGTGACTTTCCGCGAGTTACTGATCTTGAGAGATCGGCGTCAGATTTAAATTGCGTACCCCAAGCATTCAAACTAGAAGTAAAAAGAAAAGAAAAGAAAAACAATAAGCCATCAAGATAACTTTGTTGATTTGAATACAGGCACACGAGATTGAACGCTCATGACTGGATGACACAATTGAACTTTGAAAAAAAAAAAAAAAAGAAAGAGGAAAGGAGAGGATACTAGTTGAAATATTTCAATACTTGACTGTATTGCTGGAAAAGGCTAATAATAACTCGACTCTTTTTTATTGCCGTTTTACAAAATATAAAAACTCCTAAAAGCATCTGGATGTTGCAGGTTCAATCCCAACAACAGGTAAGAATAGCAAGGAATACTTATTATTACCTAACACTTATACCCGGTCGTGGTTAACAGAATTGGAACTGTGTACTTCGGTGTTCAAATAAAGGATTCAGTTCGAAGTTCTGTGTGGATTCCCGAGTTCGACTTGAAACACCTGATGAAGGCTGAAGGACATATCGGCCGAAACATTTTGAGCATAACACTAATGATGAGGTCAATAGTCCGAAACATTGTGAGTATAACAAAAACAATGAGGTCTATAGTCCGAATATTTTAAGTTACAATAAGAAAACTCTTAATAAACTTTTATAGTTCAGTCACTTTTTCCTCATTTGAAATTTTTTGATAAATATTTCTTTAATGATTGATTATTATTAATATTATTAACGCATTATTATTGCATCATTATTATTATTGCATTATTATTTCTTTAATAAATAGATATTTGTATGTTATAGAGTTTTACTTTAGACCAAATTTTAATTCCTTAAATCAATTTTGAAAGCGTGCACACTACATTAGAAACAATGTGATAGACTTCTTATTAAACAATATGGTTTATCGTATACTACAATAGGATAAACAATTTTAGGGTTATTCTAAATTCATAGGATATATTGCATGTGTGGGCGCTAGTTCTTAAATATTTTGATTAATGTAGACTTAGAAATAAAAATATATAATACAAAATATTTTTACTAAGGTTAGACGTGTTTAGGGATGAGCAGGGCTATTTCTATTCCTTGCTGAGGAGTTTTATTCTCCTCCCCAAAAAGAAGTGTTCTAGCTATGAAACTAAATTGTATTTGATAGTGAGGCTCCAGTTCTGAAGATCTGAGGATCCATTGTCATTACTATCAATCCCAGGTCTGCCCTGAATAAAAATCAATCCATCAATCAGTTTTTATTAGAATCCACAAAACAAGATATGCATCTTCTAATGCTTTTTGTTTCTGAAGGGTAAATTTCTGGAATTTATTCATTAATAGAAGAACATTTTCAAATGAAATAAATAAAAGAGATTTTTTTTTAAGTCTACTAAAATCTTGTCGAAAATCACTGACACCTCTCTTTGCTATTTGGAACCTCTTTTAGCCTAAGGTTGAAGAAACATGTTTATGCCTTTTCTAAGAGCATAAACACAAAATAGACGATTACTGTCCCTGTTAAAATTCTCTTTTAGGCTATCTACTCCACTTTTACCAAAATTATACAATCTACAAAACAATTTGTTCACGGAATAGCAGAAGATAATATCCATCGGCTAAGGTCTGATTTACTGAACCCTGTTTCTATTTTTTGGATTATCCATTTCGTTCCTGTCTGCGGACATTATTTCTTATCAGTTTCGATTTTGTTGTTCAATAGAATCCTTTCCAAATGACCTTTATCAGTTTCATCTCATTATGTCCAAAAATAGGGGCACTTTTTGTTTAATTGGTTTTCTATGGCCTTATCCAGTATTGCAGATAGAAAAATAAGAGACGCGTGGGATACTTTTGATAATCAAATTCATTTTCACAATGATAAGCAACAAATCGGAACTACTGTGGCGGTATGGCTCTAACGCTTTTAAAAATATGAACTAATACTAATAACAATAATAATAAGTCACCAAAGAATTTATACAAGGAGTGGAAAACTTGGAAATAAGAGGATGAGTGGAGACCATATAAACTACAGCATTGTTTATATCAGCCAGAATACTAAGAAGAGTCCTGGAAACTTGAGGAAACTTTATGTTACTCAGACTCCAGTGGGAAACCGTCAGCTAACGCTGGTGGGAAAATCTCTCAAATACAAGGTGCATACGATATGTTTCCAGACTTTTTTTTTCTATGGGCACTTTGATTGATAGTACACACATGAAACTATAGTCCCCTTCGAAGTAGTCTCCTCCGGCTACAATGCACTTGTTGTACCGTTCCAACAACTTCTGGAAGGCCCAATGGAAGTCCTCTGGTGTGAGCGTGTCAATGACCTTCGTTACAGCCTCTTTCATTTCCTCAATTGGGTCATAACGACAGCCTTTGAGCTTAGGGAATAACCAAAAGTCACAGGGAGCAAGGTCTGGACTATAGGGACGGTGAGGGATTGTTTTGATGCCCATCTTGGTCAAATAGTCTGTGACAAGGATGGCGTTGTAGACTGGTGCATTGTCCTGCTGGAAATGCCACTGACCCGATTTGAAGAGTGCTGGCCTCTTCCGACGGAATCTCATTCTGAACTCCCTTAAAACCACAACATAATAACCCTAACCGTAACCCTAACGCTTTGGCCAATCAACTCTGGTGTATTGACTTCCTTACTCTTCCCACACCTCTTATCATCCTTCACAGACTCCCTGCCTCCCTTGAATCTCTTATGCCGCCACTCAAAAACTGACGCTCGATTCATGCAAGATGCTCCAAAAGCAGTCTGAAGATTTCCATACGTATCTGTGACATTTTTTCCAAGTTTAAAACATAATTTTATTGCATATCGTTCTTCTAAAGTGTCAGATTGCATTTTTGAAATTCAGCAGCTGTGACAATCAGGCTTTAGTAGGGTGTATTCCAATTGCTGCTGTAGCTGTTCATTTGAAGCAGAAATCATAAAAATTGGTCAGTCATCTCATAAGATGTATAGCAATAACATACTGAATTGTCATGAGTCTATGATAAAAAAAAGTCTGGAAACTTATCGTATGCACCTCGTAAGTAAAATGATTATAAAGAATTGACAGAATTAGGCTTCAGCACTAATATCATACAAGAATAAAAAAATAATGTATACATTAATCAATAAAGGCTGTTGCCCAGTCGGCTGGGGCTGTAGAATACACCAACTGCTTCTCCTCAGCGGGGCTTCTCTGACTATGACACTAAACAATCTGACGGTGAGGTTCTAGTAATACTGGAGCTTTGGATAATGTTGAGAACCCCTTCACTGCCATCGTTTCCAGGTTCACTTTGGCCCTGGTGGTAGCACCTGATAATGTCCTATCCATGAGTTAAATAGAACTAAATTGTGTACTTATGCTAAACTAAATTGCTTGAAACAGAACTGTTTTGACATTTAACTGAACTGTTCTGCAATTTAACTGTTTGTAAACAAAAACTATACATATATTAAATTGAATTGATTGAAATTTAATTCGGTGTTAAATGATACGAAAAGGGTTGATACGCCATAAAATGAAACAAACCAACCAATCAACCAATCTTGAAAGACAGGGTTCTTTAACTTCAGAAAGGTAACCAATCTCAGAGAAAATTAATTCAAACCATCCGCACTACGCCCAAAAATTGACTTTGTGTCACCTCCTACTTGTGGCCGAGGGATTGAGTATATATATTCATTACTCAAACTACTTCCATTACACACACACACACACACACACGCACACATATATATATATATATATATATATATATATATATATATATTTTAGATAGTCTGTGTTACTCAGACTCGTATTTTTAATATAATTTACGCTTTGAATGATATCTAATATTCGAATAATTTTAATATCCAACCACATCTTTTATAAATACAATTCAGCAAATCTCTGACTCTGTGAAATATTTGCACGGCAGATACTTGACAACTAACCATTCTAAAAAAATTCAGTATTTTGTCTTTATTTGAAGTATTTTTTAAATCAGTTGTCTTTGACCCAGTTTAAGCGCCAATCTGATCGCCATTAAAAATGTTGATGTTAACTGTTCCATGTTCTTGTCAGTGGAATCGATCACAGACCAAAATAAACACACACACACACACACAATAAAAAGTACACATACAAATATGCACTGAACTTACATCGGCCTCGTATCTTTTGTTGCATTACTAAATTTCTTGCATATATATATATATATATATATATATATATATATATATATATATATATATTAATGAGTTGTGTCTGTTTTTGTAAGTACTTATCTTCTAATAACTCGGAAAAGAGATGCTATTGAGCCTTAAAATAGCGTATACACTTTAATATGTTTATAAAAGGAAAAGTATGAAATTTAGCTTTTGATTTTTATTGATTAAGTGATATAATTCAATAATTAAAATTCAATTGATTTATGGAATTCTTCACAGTTCTTCCTGTGTACCAAAAAAACGGAACTCTTAAGATCTTTTTAAGAGCCCCATGTCTGATATTCACACAAATTTCAATGGCGAAATGTTTATCTAATACTTTTTCGAAAATTAGTTTTTGTAATTTAGCCCTAAATGTAAAAAAAAAAAAAATCTAAATTCTTGGGGCACTAAAAAATTATGAAAATGTTTCAAACCAATGAGCGCCTTTTTTACAATACGACTTTAATAGTAAAAAAAAAAAAAAAAAAAAAAAAAAAAAAAGGAAAGAAAAAGAAATTGTAATACAAAAAATGTATATTTCAAATTCTTATCTCCTTTATTGTTCGGAAACATATTTGTTGGCTTCTTTTTATTGTAACTACTTATAAAGGTTACAATTCGAGAAATTAAAAAAACAGAAAAAAATTAAACAAAAGCATAAAATATCGATTAATTAAAAACTGAATTTTTAAATAAATACTTTACATATTTTTTTTACAAAATATATTAATTTTTAAATGGTGTAACTTAAAAACTTTTTTAAAAAAAATAAATAAACCATTTATGGAATAAACAAACACTTTTCATACTTGAAATTTTTTATCTAAAAATAAGGACACATTTTCATTTCCTAGCTTTTATTATTACATTTTCATCGACTGGAAAATTAAATAAACTAAATGATTACATTTTGTAATTGTTGTAACTCAACAAGCAATTAAGAACTGAATTTAAATCTTTGTCATTTAAAAATGTGAAAATAATAATATTTTAAATAAAAAAATCCGGACCAAAAAATTCCTAAAATAAAAAGGTGTGTCCTCGTGGTTAAAGCGATGGACTGCGGAATCTTAGTAAGCGAGTTCGTATTCCAGTCGTGCTATTACGTTCACTTTCGGGCAAATACCCTTGGGAAAGGTATGAACCCCATTATCCTCCCAGCTATGGGTTAAATAGAACCACTACTGTTCTTCTAGGAAATTTGATTTGGCATTAAATAACCTAAAAAGGTTGATATGCCATTAACAAAGAAACCTAAAATAAAAGTATAATGTAATAAGTGATTTCTTAGATTCTTTTATTAAATCTTTGGAGAGTAAATAAAAATTTGAATTATAACTTAACTGCTTTTTCGAAAAATTGTTCTGTATTCAGTACGAATAAATAAAAAAACAATTGGTGACCCGCCAAAAATATGTATCATGAAATCTTTTAAACTTTTCACCTGTGTGGGGTTTTATATCTTTGATATATAATTTTAAATGTAAACTAGAAAAGAAAAAAATAACAAATCATGAAATAAAAAAAATACTTTTTATTCGAGTGAATTGGTGAAATTTTTCAACTACAAATAAGGATTGATTTTTATTCTTTAGCCAACACCTCTCTTCCTTGTTTAGATCTCACTCACTGGTGTACCAGAAATCCTTTAACTCTGGTCGTAAACGAGGTACTTTTGCTTGTACAATATAATAGTATAAAGAAAAAACAACTTACCATACACATTTTGTTGTTTAGTTGAAAAAATATTATTTGAAAAAAAAAAGTAAAATATATTTGAGATTTTTTAGTATTATTTTTACTACTTCAGTCAGCAATCTATTCATTATTAAAAGTATTTCTTCGTTGTTTGCTTTTTGTTGTTGTTGTTTTTTTTTCAGGGCCCCGAAATGACTTGCCGCTTTTTTTTTCCTGTAATATTATTAAGAGCATTGTCAGTAGAACTCATCTAAAGCAGCATTTAAAGGCATAGAAATAAAAACTATGAAAATTATTGTTGCTTTGGTTGGGTTGGGGTTTTATTGTGTATCAATCATTATATTTTATTTCATGCCATATCCTTTCTATACTTGTTATATATAATTTGTAGGCGGATACTCAGTAGATAATATTTTAAAATAAACCAGAGTTCGTTCGTTGGGTAGACATGTGATTTGTAAATCAATAGTTTAGGGGTTATCTTATTTTAAATGAGTCAGAGCTAATAATCTTGCACACAAATATTAATATTGTTTGCACACAGTTAAATGCTTCCAATTATTCTAACACAATTCTATTTAGTATTAATTATTTGATTGCCCTCACTCGAATGCCCTCAAATATTGCTATCTAACACGAATAGTTTTATTTTCACACAGTTAAATGGTCGGAAGTATCGCTATATAACACTAACAATCCAATTAAGGCACACAGTAAAAGAGTTTCAAATATTGTTAATCAACACTAATATTTTTATTCAACACTATTCATCAATTTGTACATAGTTTAATGCTTCCAAGTATAGCTATGTGTCTTTAACAATTCTATTAAACATCAACCATTTGTTTACTCACAGTTAAATGATCAAAGAGTTCTATTTCTAACAATTCAATTTAACATGAATTATTTGTTTGCGCACAGTTTAAATCTTAAACAGTTCTATTTAACCCAAAGGACACTTTCAGGTACTTCAACTCCGAGCCAGAGTGGACTTGGGAGCAATGTTACTGAAGGGATACTCTGCATTTTCCAAAGCTCCAGAGCTGGAGCCTTACCATCATATGGTTTAATGTCATGTCCAGAACACTCTTTGGGAGGCGGATCTTATCCCTCTGCATAGTTTCAATCGGTGTATTCTAGACTCTAACCGACTGGACAGAAAAATTATTGAGTTAAAATAATTATATATGATGCTTCGAGTCACGATGTTGAGTCCAATCAGTGACAAATGGCAATTTGTTCTGAGAAAGTTTCTAAATAGATAGACTACAAATTCAGCCCGAAAATTTCTACTCCTGGATTCACTATATATATATATATATATATACACATATAACGAGCCCCATATAGAAAAGTAAACGACACAACGGTATATATAAACATTAAATAAGATCACCCACCCACGATCACAAAACATATTCACAAGTCTAAGGCATATAGGCTTGCCTTTAATTCCCGCTGCGCAAATATATTCAATAGAGTCAAAATGAAATATGAAACAGCTCTAAAAAAATAGCGGGATATTTAACAAATTGACTTCTATCCAAAACAATAACAATAATGAAGCTTAACGTACTAGAAAGAGAAATATGATATGGTTCAATCACCACCCCCTACGGAAAAACTGTTAGAACAAATGTGGGTAGAATATTTTTCCAGTTAATAAAAAAACACTCAGAAAAATCTGCAACACTTAGCAAATTGTTTAATGAAAACAATTTGAAAATAACTTATTGCAGATTGGATAATATCAAGAAAATTATCTGTAAACACAACTTAAAAATCTTAAATGAAAAAAAAGATAAGAATCATAACGAAAGCTGTGACAACACGGATAGAGAGACAGTTGCAATAAGAACGGTAATTACTTGATGGATAATATCATATAAGTACAAGTAAGTAAAGTTGGCGACCTTAGTCGAGGGTGACCTGAAGGTCTCCTTTACAATAACTACTACACTGAGATGTAGGGGAAGGTGCTACTCCACTCCCTGGATCGTTCCACTTTACCCTTGATCCTTACCTTATAATGCTGAGTGTTTAGCAAGGCGACACCAAGTACCATTTTTTGAGTCTTTGGTATGTATGACTCGACCTGGGATTGAACTCCGGTCTCCAGGATCATTGGCAAACACTCTACTCATTAGGCCAATTCTCCAGATTAATATTGTATAAGGCTATCGTAAAAAGGGAAGATGCTAATAACAATGATAATAAGTGCAAAAAAGACTAAAATGCAAAGAAAGTTTAATTACAGTTACCAGAAAAAAACCCGTGGTGTAATGGTTATCGTCGTAGGAAATGGACACGGCGACACGAGTTCAAATCCTTGACGAGACTGATTGCATTTCACATAGCACTATGGGAAAGGTATGAATCCAATTTGATCTCCCTCCAGCTTTGGGTAAATAGTAGGGCAGTCTAGGTTCTTCAGCCTTGGTGAGGGAACTTGTCAAGGAGAAGGAAAACTCTGAATTCAAACCTGTTAAACTCCGCTTAAAAATTGACCTCGTGTCATATCCTACCCGAGCAGAGGGGTTGGGTAAATATGTTTACCAGAAACAACCTAAACATAAGGATCAACCGAACAATAACGATAAAACAAAAATAGGAAAAAAAAACCCAAAAACAAAGGTATAGATATTTCAAGCGAAATCTCGAACGAGATGAATTGTTCATGGTTAAAACAGGGAAAACTTTGGAGAGACACTAATTCTCTTCTGATAGGCAAAAAAGAAAAAAACAAACAAACAAACAAACAAACAAAAAAACAACAGAAAACAACAAAAAATAAAACAAAAAAACGCCATAACGTAAAACTATTAAAGTGAAAATAGGTAAGACACAACAAAATAACAACTGTAGGTTATCTGATAATAGAGACGAAATGATCAATCATATAATAAGCAAATATAGCAAATTAGCGCAAACCGAGTATAAGATACAACTGGGTGGGGAAATTGATCCACTGGGAACTTTGCAAGCAATTTAATTTTAAACATTCGAACAGATGATAGATGCCCCATCTGAAACCCCACTCCTGGAGAATGAGACGCATGAACTTTTCTGGGATGTTGAGAAACAAACAGATCACCTAATCTCGGCCAGACGAGCAGACCTTGAGATAGTCAACAAAAAAAGAGAACATACAAAACAGTGGACGTTGCCATCCTGGCAAACCATAAAGTAAAATTAAAATACATAAATACCAAGACTTTCCTAGAGAACTAAGAAAACAATGGATCCTGTAGATGACTGTGAAGCAAATTGCAATTGGTACTCTCGGAATAGTCCCCCAAAGAAATGGTAAAGATATTTGGATATGAGAGGACAAGTGAAAACTATACAGAGTACAGCATTTTTCAGATTGGCCTGAATACTGAGAAGAGTCCTGGAGACTTGGGGAGGCTTGCTCTTTCTTAAACTCTTGTGAGAAACTATCAACTCAAAATGGAGTAAAATATTGAACCGATATAAATCGATGCAACAGAATTAAATTTGATTTTATCTCTTTGTTTAATGGCATGTCAACTTTTGTGGGTAATTCAATGCAAAAGCCAACCTTCCAGAAAGACAGAAATGATGCTATTTAGCAGATAGCTGGGAGAATAAGCGGGGTTCATTCCTATCCTAAGGGTATTAGCTCAGAATTGAATTTAATAGTGTGCTGAATAAAATAGGAAAAATTGAATATGCGATCATAAACTAAGCTTCACAAAAAAAATTAGCTAATGGTCCAACATTATTTAAAATATATATGGCAAATAAAAGATGAACCCGGTAAATTTCCCATAATGAAATAGTATATTATGTAAAAATAATAAGGCCCCTGGAGTAGAGAGAAGGTTTTAATTTCAGAATATGTCGAAAAGAAAAAATATATATTCTTGCATGCACTGAACATAAACGCTGTCGTACAAAAAAGGTGAATAGATTTGCTAAGATTCTTTCTTTCTTTTAATGGCATATCAACCTTTGTAGGTTATTTAATGCCAAATCTATTCTCCTAGAAAAACAGTAATTGTACTATTTAACCCATAGCTAGGAGGATAAGAGGGTACGTACCTTTCCCAAGGGTATTTGCCCGAAAGTGAACGTAATAGCGCGACTGTAGTACGAACTCGCGTTCTACGATTCCGCAGTCCATCGCTTTAACCATTACACCACAAGGACACCCCAGCCATTTTCTAAGAGTAGACGTATTTATAAATTTCTATTGTGCAACTTACAATCTGACTGTTCTCATGTGTTTTCTCCGATATTCCTCGGAATTTTTCGATACATGATAACTAACGTATTAAAAAGTTTTGGGCGTATGTGTATTAAGTGATTGAACATCATACCACATGGCAAAATTCTTATATCTTAATTTAAGGTTGACTGATCACTTTTTCTCCTCTTTTCGTCTAATTAGAATTTTATTCGGAATAACAAACTCAACAATCATATAATTTTGATATTTTGGGTTTTAGACAAGTTCAGCTATTATAGCACGGAGCACTTTTTATTTATCTTTTCTTTTTCGCATTTCATCTTCTTTTATTATTTAGACCAGCCCATATATATATATATATATATATATATATATATATATATATATAACATATTGACCCTCGACCGGACCGTCAATTAAGAGATGCACCTGTGTAAATAAGCAGAAGAACAGCAAAACAGGTGCATCCGGTCGAAGATATCGGAATATCACCTTGACCTGTGGACGTGGTTGAATTAAGTGCAGATGCGTACGCCCACAGGAAGTAGGTGGGGGTCAAATGATTATATAACCAGGTGCCACAGACGGCTTGGGTCAGTCAGTTCAGTTCCCGTCGCAGTTGGAGTCAGTTAGGGACAAGATGCCAACGTGAGAACAGCTTGCAGATTGAGGGCTTTGGGCCATCAGTGACCCACGGTTGAGCAGCCCAGCTAGAATGAGGAAGAAGTGCTGCTATGGTCAGAAGAATTTTGGGTCAATATGTAGCAGTCTATCCCCGTTTAAAAACTCACCTCTCACACACAACCAACATCAACCCTTTCGAGAATAAAGTGTAAGAGATATGTTTTTATAAAGAAGTGTGTTCGTTCGTTCATTGAAGTTCGTTATTATTGTTGAGTATGTTTCCGCTTATATTTCTATATGTGTATGTATGTGGCTATACAACACACACACATATATATATATATATATATATATATATATATATATATATATATATGTGTGTGTGTGTGTGTGTGTGTGTGTGTGTGCCCAACCCCTTCGCACAGGCATGATGATACACAGGGTCAATTCTTAAAAGGAAATTAACAAGTTTTATTTCGGAGTTTTCCTTCTAGATAGATTGCTATACCAAAGGTAAAGTGCCTAGTCTGTCCTAATATCTAACATTTGTTGAAAGGAGACTGGTCGAAATCATACGTTTTACATGTAAAATATAAACGGTCTCATGCAGATTCGAACTCGGTTTCCCGTGTCCAGTTACGATGACGATAATCGTTACACCACAAGCGCCTCCATAAATATATTATATAGAGTCTGTATCATAAATAAGAATACACCAGCCAATTTTTATGAAAAGGTATTTTTTCAGCATGTAAGACGATAGTATTTTATCACTTCTAATGGAACATTTAACAATCCAAACGGATATTATTAGGAATTATTTACCAAATACTGCAGTATTTAAATTGTAATCAAAGATAAATCCAAACTTATCTTAAAAATGGACTTATAGGAAACAGGTTTTTGTTGGAGTGTATAGCTACATATCAATATTTCTAATGTTGAGTTCGAATGGCGTTGATTTCGGTAATAAATAATGCCTAATAATATCCATTTTGATTGTTTAATGTTCATTAATGAAAAGCATCAGTGCTTGATGAAATACAACAACAAGTATGGAAGACAAGGGAATTTGACTGCATACTGCTCCGATACTTTAACGCCGTATATAGCCAAAACACAATTGACAGATGGACAAAGAGATGCATCTCCCCTTTCTCCAAGAAGGGTGACCTTGAAGTATCCAAGAACTACCACGGTATAACCCTTATATTCATAGCAGCCAAGATCTACAACGTTCTACGACGAAACCGCAAAGAACCCAAAATTGAAAAAATACTTAGGAAGAAACCAAAGGGCTTTCGGAGAAATTGATCCACGACATCAGAATGTTTTTACAATCCATCAAATATTAGAAGGTGTACGTGCAAAATACCTCGAGGCAACTTTGTTATTCGTCAACTTCTTCAAGGCCTTTGACTCCATATACAGAGGGAAGCCTCCCCAAAGAAACCGTAGCAGCTATAATGATGCTATATAAAAACACGAAAGTAAAAGTCCGCTCCCCGGATGGAGACGCAGACTACTTCGACATTAAAGCAGGTGTGCTGCAAGGAGACACATTAGCCACATACCTCTTTATCATATCATATTTACCCAACCCCTCCGCTCGGGCAGGATATGACACAAGGTCAATTTTTAAGTGGAGTTTAACAGGTTTGAATTCAGACTTTTTCCTTCTCCTAGACTAGTTTCCTCACCAAGGCTGAAGAACCTAGACTGCTCTTCTATTTACCCATAGCTGGAGGGAGATTAAATTGGATTCATACCTTTCCCAAGGGTATTA